>JAQRGC012306922.1:0-12458 GCA_028659135.1 Plantago lanceolata | reverse complement strand
AATGTGTATTTAACTGTGTATGGTATTTTCTGTACAACCAGTTGCATATTTGTTCGTTAAATTTATGAATACGAATATTACAAAGATCATGCAAGTCAAGGCGAATTGATTTGTAAAAATGTACTAATGTTACATAATTTTGCTCAAAATAGCAATGACAAAGTCGAGAACGGAAAGTGATGTAGATGAAAATAGAAACTGCGTAATACACTGTCTAGAGAAGAAAATAGAAACTGCGTATCACATTAGCCGAGAACTGATAACTGAGAACTGTCTATTAAAAAGTAAAAATAGAAACTTTGACTGTGAAACTGAAATTGCAAAACACATAGTCGATAGTTAAAAACTGAAACTGGCACAGACACGGACTGAATTGGCAGAAGAACGAATCTGTCAAAGCTACGATTCTTTGACTTCTGACAGTTATGGGATAAGTAAGGATTGATCGATTCTGCCATCTCTTTCAATCTTTTTCATTTTCAAGTTCTTGAATCGAAGAATAGCCTGCAGTTTAGTAACTTGCATCTTCAAAGTACTAATCTCTTTACCCTTGTTCCCGACAGACGTGATCAGCGTGTTGATATGACCTTTGTACGGTTCGAGACAGTCGACATCTATGAAGTGTGGGGTAGTTTCTAAAAATAGAAACGTAAAGAATTGATTGAGACATACAAAAAAGGAATGTGTAAAGAACTAATTGGGACGGATGAGTAAAAGTTTACTAGTTCACAAGCGACGACTAGACTATAAAAACAGAATTCATAGTTTAAAAGTGTAAATAACATTGCAGCGGAAATATCTAACAACTAGTAGTAATTTGTGCAAAGTACTCCTTAAGAGCATTCACAGCAGATTCCCTAAAACGGGAGTTTTACTTAAATACTGGCAAAAAGAATCAAATATGTGTGAAATTGTTAATAAATCAGTTTCCCTAAATTTTTAATTAACCACCTAAAAAAATAGGGAATGATATCCACATGCCGCAACCCCTAAAACTTTTTTAGTTAATTTGTTATTAAGTTATATACTAAATTTAGATTTTTTAACTTTTATAAATATTTGTTATATATGATTTAGGTTATGGAATAGGGAAATTGATTTTAGTTGAACATTAAATGAGTAGTAAAAAATTTATAGGAAATGCCTAAAATCATTATTTAGGAGAGAAATTTTTTAAGAATACTGTTGTGAGCTAACATTACATTACATTGAAACATACTTGAACATATATAAGAAGAAAGTAAATTCACAGTTAGCTCACACAAATTAGAGCATTGATACTTCATTCATGTTCTTCCCTCGTTATCTTAGATTCTTAGAAGTTATTTTTCTAGAAATAGTAGGAGTACCATTCTTGTGACAAACAGTAGTATATACATGTCATATCCGAACGATCAACAAGAACAAACTAGTATATATACATGTCATGCAAGAGATATATAGAAGCTTGTTTCAACAGCAGTTTCCACTTTCCACAGTTGCCATGGTTGAAACTCTGGTAGCTTAAATTGTTTCCAAGGATTTTTTTTTTCTTTTGGTGAGCATTGCATATCATCTACTAAGGCTCCGTTCAATAGGACTGAGAGTTTCTAAACTGAACTGAACTGAACTTATCTAAACTGAACTGAACTGAATTGAAGTACAAATTTGAACTACGCAAACCTGAACTGAACTGAATTGAAGACAACTAAAATTAAGGTGAACTGAACAGAGCCTAACTGCACATAAGTTATTTGATTGGGAAATAGTGTCATTTGTGTAGGATTCAGGAGATATAGAGTCAAGAAGATGGTGCAGAACTCGACTTTGCAAGAACGGGAGGGAGTGAATTTTCTGTTTCTGTTTTTCTATTTTAAAATCTGAATTATGAGTTTGAAACTTGTTATAATGGCATAATGGCATAGTTGTAAATATATAGAATGACAGTATGTAAATAAGTTAGTATGCATGAGGACATATTGGTCCACAAATATTACAATTTCCCTCTTCAAAAAACATTCCCCTCAAATTCCAACTTGGAGGAGGGGAAAGTTTCCTCCAAGTTTTACAAAGGAAATGAATTCCCCTCTTAAAAAATAGTATTCCGGTCTGACCGATTTCCTTAACCAATTCTCGTTTTCAGATTGTAACCAAACACATGGAATTGGGCAAAGTCAACCCAGAATTACCCAAATTCCCTCCTTACCAAACACGGCCTTATTATGCCCTGCAACCAGTTTTAACCTAAGGGGGAATGATTTGATTGATTTTTACTATAAAAAGGCATTAAGCACATGTAAATAGAACACAAAAGAAATCTTCACATTCTCTATACTACTTCTTTCTTCTTGCTACATTTCTTGTTTATATTGATAGTTGATTATAGTGATTCCTAAGTTTATAGGAGTTGTTTCACAACAAATTAAATCAGACTAGCGTGGCAATTTAGGACTTATTGGGCCATATTTTTTATAATGAATCAAGTAACCAAATCTGTACTTTTTTATGGTTTTTTTTTTTTTTTTCAATTTTCTTTTCCTATCGTGCCCCATCAAATCTTACCCGATAGATAGATAGATAATGAAATGAAATGAATTATCGACCCTCCATTAATTCGATCAGTGGTGAACCGGTACAATCGGGGCCAATCCTGACCAATTTCAGGCCTATTTCGGACGATGTGGGTAATCTCGATCGTAAGAATTTTGCACCATAACTTGTCTAATAAAGAAAGACCATTTTATGACAATTGAAGAAAACCAAATGTTATTATAGCAAACTGCAAATTCTCGATCAGAAAATACAATGACAACTAGTCCAATGATCAGTTAGACTGAGGAGACAATTTTTATTAGCCAAACGTACGTAACACAGGATGAAATTTAGTTCTAAACTTCTAATACATAAACACCCCAAATAAAATAAAGACAGGTTACAGAAAATTACGTAGTACAATTCAATCAAAGGATAGCACAGGTTGATGCAGCTGGTGGATTGTTAGGATCGGCGGTGCTAGCCTGACCGGGGTTGATACCGGGCCATGACTTGCACTGGCAGTGTTGACCGTCCGGGATGCTGTTGTACACCCCCGGGACGTGGCGGCCGCAACCTCCCCAGCTCTTCTTGCCGCAGCTCGAACACTTAACTTCGTAACACATCTTTCTTTCCTCTGTTTCTTGAAATGATATTTGTTGTTTTGTTTCTGTGTTTTTGAGGTAATGAGTATCGATGAAATTTATAAGCAAGCTGTTTAACATTAATTAATATCAACGTGACAAATTGGCTGGTAATATTTCATTCTTGAACGCGTTTTTTGGATATATTCTTTAGAACTTGGTACCATTGCCCAGTGGGGGTTCAAAGTCAAGGTCAACTGACGCAAAAGTCATGGCTACCTATAGGGACAAAAAATGTGGACAAAGGTCATTAGTAGAACATTAAGGAGCCATTTTTTTATACATGATTATAAAATCCTATTTAAGTATACGGTTCTTGGATTTAATCCGACATATAATCGTTCTAAGATTTATCTGGTGCCCGAAGATAAATAGGCTCGACAACCTCCTAATTGGTTGGGTCGAATGAGGTGGCAAGAGATAATGGATAATTGTTATGTGGCCCAACACATAGATATTCATTATCTGAAATAACTAATCTGCATTTCGTTGATGATGTCAGCTTACGTCAACCATGTGTACACACATGAGCTCATTTTTATCTGTCTTTGAGTTGGGCCGAAGTTGGATCAAATTGGTTTTTATTGCAAACAGATAATTTTATCCAGTTACACTAATATGAACCAAAGTTCAAGTAAGATAACAATTTTTCTTGTATTTTAGAGAATACGTGATTTTTTAATCCATTTTTCTCATTCACCTTATCTTCATAAAAGGGGGTGCCAAATGGGTCCTATAGGGTGCCCCTAACATTAATCAATTATATTTATTTTCAATACTCCTCCATATTCATGGTCTGTTTCAACCTCTTTGGAAGGCCAGTCGAGTAAAAATTTAATATTGGGTGGAGTTTGTCTCCAAGGAGACCGAATTAAAACACAAGTAGGCCTCATACTCATGGTCAATTTCAACCTTCTTGGGGAGGCCAATCGAGTGAAAATTTAATATGGACGGAGTTTTTCTCCAAGAGATTCGAACGCCGATGGATGTGAGGTTAGATGACTCTGATACCATGATAGAAATACTCTTTCAAAAGTTCAAACTAATAGAGATGCGCGAAATTAACCCACATGTAATTCATTTAACATCTTCGTCACCCGTCGGCTCATTTCAACATCTTTAGTGAGACCCATCGCTTGGAGATGCAAGTACGTATTGGGGTTCGATTCCAAAACTTGGCTCTTTCAAGGTTATTAGGATTCCATCCATCCATCATATCGAACTTTTGAAAATGTGAAATTACCTGATAAGAAAATTGATAAGACATCTAACACACTAATTCTCCAACTTTCTTAAAAGTTTGAACCAATAGTTAGGGAGGCACAAAATCTAGTCATTACTAATTCTCCAACACTCTCTCTGTACTTATGGTTGATTTCAAATCTCTGTGGAAACTAATCGAATTTTTTTTTAAGATGGAGTGTAGATTTTTTTTAATTTTTTATTTTTAAACTAAGATGGAGTGGAGTTGGTGACCAAAGAATTTTAAATAAACTGTATACCAAGTCAATAAGAAGTTTCTGAATACAATAGAATCTTCTTAGCCATTTTCCCAAAAATATCGTGGGTGGAAAGACTTTAACATATATCTTTCTCCAATACCGTAATTGGTGACATAAATTTGACCTGGTCCATGTTAAAATTAAGACTGCCCAGTTTGTAGATGAATTATTCCATTTCGATGTACTGTACGTCGTTGGAGTTTTTGGTTAGTCCATTTATAATGTGTAGTCATGTCAAATTCGCAGCTGGTACATCGAGGGCCGGAGCCAGCGGGTGCAAAAAATTCGGAATCTGCTTTTGTAGGTAAGAAAATTTGTGTTTTTTTTTTTCCATAAGTAATACATACTATACGATTTTTAGATTTTGACCCCCTAAGGCCTAAAGTACAAGTCTGTGATCCCAACCTCAATTCTTGGCTCCGCCCCGGAGTACAACCTATCAATCTTCTCAGACATGTATTTAAACGTTAACGATCACAGACTAATTAACAACAGAACATTGTACCGCGTTACACAGCTGTATGTGGGTGACAGCCCATTAGTAATAGTCCTACTATAACATGGGCTTAATTTTCCAGTCAACTAGAATCCAGATGGACCCTTTGAGGCCCAAAAGTAAGATCCATGGCATACTTGGGAAATTTCACTCAAGTGACTTTCGTGACATCTTGAATATTTGTTTTTCCTTTTATTTTATTTTCTCTTTTCAAAGTTTTTTGGATGTAGAATGACCAAACAATTAGTTTTTTCAGGTGCTAGGGGACTACACACTGCGACACCCAACCCAAATGATAACATATGCACGAGTGTTTTATTTTTAGAATAACAAGTGTATTAGGGTTTTTTTGGTACACTTTGTTATCATCTCAACAGGGTGTCACAGTGTGTAGCCCCTAACATCTAATATAGACACATAAACAGGCATATGAATCATAATGATAAATCTAGGAGAGTTCATTCGTGCTGCACGAGGGAGTTTTTAGGGAGATGAGATCGTCTCCAACACTCCCTCCAACATCCTCTCCAACGGGCCTGTGACAGACTGACAAGTGGAACTTACTTAACACGTATCGATCTCCTATAAGTCCGTCGGAGATGATGTTGGAGAAGATCTCATCTCGTTTTTAGGAGTCATAGACAACAACATGGTAGAACTCTGGGCCTCTAGTGTCGGCAACTCAAATGGGTAAGCAAAAAATTATAGTGAATTATGATTTCTTATATGTGGTTAATTGTCTATGCAGATTTCCGATTAGCCCCTATCACCTATCACCCTTCATTTGAAGTTCTATAGTAAACTTATTGACAAAACAATATTGTCATTATTCATCAACTCAAAAGAAAGCTCCATATCAGCTCAAATAGACAGGTTGAGTTAGGCCAGAATGATCTATGAGCATGATAGTTGGAAAAGTATATGATTATAACATGGTAGAATAGACTCCACAGCATGTCCTTGCATGTGTTGGAGTCTTGGAGATACATACATAGTAGTATAGTATTACACACATCAACTAAGAAAGTAACACATGCCAGCCAAACCAAAGAGTCTATCTATCCATCACATCTGAATATCTTGTCTCTCCTACCTCAAGATGCTTGTCTGAGCTGGAAGTGTTACCTTGTACCTATGCTATGTATGCAATGAATATGAACACTCTCATCCTTTCAAGTTTCAAATTAAAACCTTATAATAAAAAAAAGACTTTGAATGATCTTTATCTCATTCTCTTCTACTTTGTACAAACTTTTCCTCTCCTCTAATCCAATCTACTTGATTAATGCTTCCGTGTAACATTTTCCCCACTTCTAGGCCTTATCTTGTTCCATTCCCCATCTATGGTAGATGCTCTACCTATTTCTTCTCCTTTTCACTCAAATGGTTTACTTCCTTCCATTTCACAAACCAACTTAATACAATAATATTGATAATTGAAAGTAACTTTTCAAATCAGTCAACAATCACAATTAACGCGACATACTGCATAGTCCATCGAGCACCTCGGTAACTACTCTACGACCAAGAAACAAGCACATTAGAAAGTAAAACAATTGCAAAAATCTTGATTGTGAAAATCATGGAATATTTAAGGATCTATTATAATTTGATGCGATTTAAACAACGTGGTTTAGAATATGAAAGTCAATATTGGATGACATGTTGCAATTAGCAGGAGATCGACTGTATATTTGTACACTTAAGGAAAGAATTAAGGAGATTAAACTAAGAGTTGGAGAACTAAAATAACAAACATGCAGTTGCGTGCTTATAAATAACTCTTTGAGCTAGGAGCCATATGTCAATCCAAAGCAGAATGTGTGTGTTCTTCTACAGACACCTATCACTAATTTAGTGCCACTAAAATAAGTTCATTCTATTTCTATTTTCTACCAAGTTCCAAATTTGTTGATAAAGATAAACAGTTTGAGATTGTCTTGTTGGAATCAAACAAAATGATGCAGAGAAGTGTTTATCTTGGCTCAAGAACATGTTCATTTGCATTATCAAAGGTTAGTTTCTTCGACTTCATGCTGTATAATCTTGTCGAATTAGTTGATAACTTGATATGATCATATGATTATACTCTTTTGATTGTTTGATTTTGTTTCCTGGATAATCCGTTGTGTCGGTCGTGTTAAATGTTTCTGAATGGTGTAGAGAGTTGCTGAATTGTGTGAACAACAATGTCTTTGAACTAGTAGTACTTAGTTAACTGGCAAAACAGAGAAAAAAACAGGGCACTCTGTTATACTTTTGATTTTCGATTAGTTGAAACTTGAAAGGATGAAGTTTGATTGATTTCTTCATCGTTCACTTTTTTTTTTTGAGCCAAAAGTTTCAGAAAATGAGGTTTGAACAAGTTGAATTGTGAGACAATGTTTCTATAGACTATAGTACTTCGTTAAGCGGCAAAAGCAAAACAGAGAAAAAACAGGGCAAATTTGTTAATAGTAATTTCACTTTGATAAGATAAACGGTTGAATTTGGATCTGAATTTTATCAATTTATACAGATTGGATATGTTAATTACTCTACGGGAGCTGCTTCTTCTCTTCAAGAACTCTCTGAACCATGTAAAGAAAGGTATCAGTTTTTTTTACTACCTTTCCTTGTGCTGTTTAGGGATTTGATAGATTTAATTTTGGTGATGATGGTACAGTTACAGTGAAGATGAATGTAGTGACATTGAATGGAACAATCTCGGGTTTGGTCTAACGCCAACTGATTATATGTACATGATGAAATGTGGCCGAGATGAGAACTTCAAACAAGGCCGCCTAACTCGCTATGGCAACATTGAGCTGAGCCCTTCTGCTGGAGTCCTGAATTATGGTCAGGGACTTTTCGAAGGGACAAAAGCTTATAGAAGAGAAGATGGAGGGCTGTTTCTGTTCCGCCCGAACCAGAATGCTAAACGGATGCAGATTGGTGCAGAACGAATGTGCATGCCTTCGCCATCTGTTGAACAGTTTGTTGATGCTGTGAAACAAACTGCTCTTGCCAATAGGCGTTGGGTACGTGTTTTTCTCTTGATTGTTAGACACTACTCTAGTAGTTGTTTTGATCGTTTCTCTTAGCATTTTTTTCTGTCATTTTACTTGATTAGTGCAGATTCCTCCACCTGGTAAAGGGTCATTATACGTTAGGCCTTTGCTCATAGGAACTGGACCTATTCTAGGTCTTGCACCGGCTTCTGAGTACACGTTCCTGGTGTACGCTTCACCCGTCGGAAACTATTTTAAGGTCACTTATAGTTTTCATTAATCTGATCATGCTGAAGGTTTGAATATACACAGATGATAAGAAATTTTTACTTGATTTGTAATTGCAGGAAGGAACATCACCATTGAACTTGTACGTTGAAGATGAATATCATCGTGCAATGCACGGTGGAGCTGGAGGTGTCAAAAGCATTACTAATTATGCACCGGTAAAAATCCATTTTCCTCATGATGCAAGCTCTTCAGTGTAACCACTAGTACGCTTTAGGACGAACAATGCATCTTCGTGTATGATTCTTGAATATCAAGGAAGTCATTAATCCTTTTCCATTTGGATTCTACATTGCAATGCAGGGTCTAAAAGCAATAGCTAGAGCAAGGAAAAATGGGTTCTCAGATGTATTGTACCTTGATTCTGTACATAAAAAATATGTTGAAGAAGTTTCTTCTTGCAATGTCTTCATGGTCAAGGTAAATAACTTATTTGCAGTTTACATTATCATTTGCCTCTCATCCATGAACTTTTTTGTGATGAGTTGATTGAGGAAACATATTGGCAGGGTAATGTTCTGGCTACACCAGCAACAAATGGAACTATACTTCAAGGAGTAACGCGTAACAGCATTATAGAAATTGCCAGCGATTTTGGTTACCAGGTTGAGGAGCGTCCTGTTCCAATAGAAGAACTGTTAGGTGCTGATGAAGTGTTCTGCACTGGAACTGCTGTTGGTGTTGCTCCAGTAGGTAGCATTACTTACAATGGCCACAGGTACACTGCATTTCATTACTCATTCAAGTATTCTTTGGTACTTGACAAAAACATGTCTTGTGTCATCTTTCTCAACTTGTCAATTACTGTATATGTTCACAGGAAAATTTATGAGATGAACGCGGAAGTAGCATGCTTGAAATTTTACGAGCGACTGGTGGCGATACAACGAGGAATTGTTGACGATGCCAAGGGCTGGATTGTACAAATTTAATTTGGAAATTAATGTGTAATGAGTTGAAATATGATACAAAATGAGTACTGCATGATTAGGAGTAAGGGTCTTTTCTTTTTCTTTCCTTTTTAGAAGAAAAATGTGATGTTCATTCACATAAAAAATAAGGTCAAATTACATCATCGGTAAAATATTATCTTCTTGCGTACATGATGTGCCTCGAGCCAGATTGTGAGCCACAACATTACAATTATAAGGAACAAACCTAAAACTTAACGCACTAAAACTAGAATAAAAAAGTTTAATGTCTAACAAAATAGATGACTCCCCTTTAAAATCATATTAATGATAAGTTGTCAATCACTCTCAATTATTAACTTCTTCCAATCATTATCTAACGCAAACTTAAGGCTACGGCCAATCTCAAAGGTTTGAGGCATTGGTGGATAAACAAGTGAGGAATGAGAATGTGTCTCCAACCCAATACTTGGCCCAAATTAAGCTCAACCATATTAACTCTCTATCTTTAACATTTGCAGAGTCCACATTAATCTTCACCATTCCTTCTTCAGGCATTTCCCACTCGTCCCTCACAATTCAATCGATCGGATCAAACATCACCGTTTGAAAATTCATTCAATTCAGTTCACTACTTCAGTTCATATCCATTTAGTTCAACTCAGCCTTACTTAGTCATATTTTATACTACAATTCAAATTCATTAATTTCAAATAAATTCAGATCAGTTCAATTCAAACAAAGAGAACAAAGCCCACACAACCATTTGTTGGGGTTTGCTTATAAGAGTTTGGTCGAGTATGGGCTTACTCAAGCGAACATGGCCCTTGTAGTCCATTAATTAGACTTTTGGGCCTTGATTGAGTATGGAAAAACAAACTGATAAAGTGGATGTTAGTTTATAAGGTTACTGGCACGGGGACGCGGTTTTGGGCCACGTATTGACTTGGGGACGTTCTGGAGACGGGGACGCGTCCCATACGCGGGTGGGACACGCTCTGGATCTCTGGACGCTCTATGACGCTCAACGCTCTGGCCTTTCTTTCTTTTAATTAAAAAATTAGAATCCCTAAAAGTTTCAAGCTATTTGTTTCAAGCTCTCGGTGCCCGTTTCAATTCAATGTGTTATTATTTTTCTTTGTGTGTGAATGTAAGGTGTGATTGTGCACTGTGAGTGTCTTGTGAACTGTGAATGAACTGTGTGAACTCTTATTGTGCATTGTGAAGTGAGTGTTTGTTTGTGAATTGTGAACTCTTGGTTGATGAATATTTTTGTTTATTTAATTTATACTTATCCGTCCCAATTAATTCTTTACGTATTCCTTTTTTGGACGTCCCGATCAATTTTTTACGTTTCTATTTTTGGAAAATACCCCACACTCATCTATATTATTTTAGAGCTCGTCTCTTGAGGGACCAACTTTTGAAAAGACCAAAAAAAGACCAACACAAACCTACAACATCCGTAGGTAATAAAATGGTCCTAAATGGATCATTAATTATTTTGTGTTAGTCTTTTTATGGTCTTTACATAAGTTGGTCTCTTTCAAGAATTAATAATTATTTTAAACACATATTCCACTCACACACTTTTTTTACTTTCACCTTTACACTATTTAAACACACCACTAACATACAATAATAATATCTCATTATCAAACAAAACATCTTATTAAAAACCGTGCAAAAAGCAAACGTAGGCTATTCATCGGGACGGATGAGTATGTTGAATATATATTAAAATTATTAAATATATATATTTAGATAAATGTATCCTCCACGTCCCCGTATCCTATTTTTTTGAGCTCTGACGTATCTGCATTCCCGTATCGTATCCGTCCCCGCTCCCGTCCCCGTGCTTCATAGCCTCATAGGTTACCGGTAGTTGCAATTATAAGCTTAGCTCATTACCATCTTAACATCTTATTACTCGCATCCGACCTAAAGAAGCTCAGATTCCTCTAATATCATGACGAGTTTTAACAATAGATGAAAATTACATTGACGAAACGTCATAAAGATAAACATATAATATAGGATCGATCCGAGTTTTTAACATCAGATAAAAATTACATTGAGGAAACGTCATAACCATAAACATACTCTGTATAATATAGGATCGATCCATACAAGGACGGACAAAATAGACAGATTATTAATTTGATAAACATAAATTAACATTGGTAGCGACAGTGAATAATAGAGGTTACACCAACGGTTGTTGGCTCAAGTAGTAAGGAATTTGAGTTCACTTAAGCAAGGTCTCGGGTTCGAGTCTTGTGAATGTAAAGACGCCGCTGGAAGAGTCGCCCCCTAAAAAAGAGTCCGACAGTGCTCGGCTGAATTAGTCGCCAAAGCGAATACCAGTACATAAAAAAATAAAAAAATAATAGAGGTTACATCGATCAATCCCATCACATTAAATTGGGAAATGCTAAGTGAAGTAATAATAGTCCAATCAACCAAACTTGCACCAACCTCTCAAGAAAATGGAGCAATCGCCAGGACTATAGACTATAGTCATATAAAGTCAATCATCATAATATTATTGGTTACGTGCAGCAATTAAACACATAACGAATTACAGCTAGCTACCATTTAATTTGAAATCCTAACTTGATGTCTCCTAATTAGTTAACTAATCCTTCTTGAAACCACTTGAGAGAAAAGCTACTGAAATTAAACATATAATTGAATGGGATAATTGTTAAGGATAGTAGAGTGGTAAGGTGGTTCGAACCCGACAAAGACATAGGGTGGTTTAGGTACTAGGAGTTACAAGGTGGTTAAGGAGTGTTTGGAGTTACAAGGTGGTAAAGGTGTACTTATGGTAGGAGTAGAATTAGAATCATAATAGATTTGCCGTTTCAAAAATTTAATAGAGTCGGATAATCTCCTATTGTTTTAATAATATCTTTTAGGGGATAATGGTTCAATTCTAATATGGTACTAGGCTCGAGACTATGGTTTGTTTGTTACAAACAAATGTATAATTCAACATTTAATGGTTCATATGTGGAGCCACTGATCAAGTCGACTTATATGTGAGTGAGCGTGTTAAAACCTCATCCATATCACTCGAGGGAAAAGGTACCGACAATATCACGTGAATTGGA
>JAQRGC012306914.1:0-11449 GCA_028659135.1 Plantago lanceolata | reverse complement strand
ATGTATTCTTGACAAAAAACTATCATATCACCAAATAACATTCAAAATTAAGCCATAAACTCATAGTAGAAGGTATAATGTAAGATGTGTAGGAAAACTTGAAATTTCCCGCTTCTCTTTTCCTCATAAAACCTGGGTCAACCGGGGAAAATCCTTGCAAATCTCAGGGAAAACCCGGGTTCCGAGATTTGTTCATCTCATCTCGGAGAGGCCTCCGGGAACTAGTTGACCCGGAAGGACCAGGGAGATGCAAAACATGGGTCGATAACGTTTTCTAGTTGCCTGATTTGTAAGATCAAGTCTGGGAAATATCTTATTGGTTTCAATACAAAATTATTGTTCGTTTTGTTCAGGGTCTAAAGTGGAACATCATTTTGTATATATATGCCTGTAATACAAGTAACTCGATGAAGCATATTGTTGTTTACACTGAGACTAATTGGAGTAAGCAAGGTAGCACCGATACAAATACATTACGGGTTCTGATATGAACGGATACCTAAAAGTCCCAAAACAAAAACGAAATGGATAAAACAATGAGCATACCAGTTGTATGACAACGAGAGAGAAGGCACACCGTTGAAAAACGCTTCCCGTGCCCCACCTACAGTACCTGAATAAACACTGCTCATAGTATCAGTAAGTGAGGGTAGAGCAAAAAATTGTGAGAGCACGTATCTAACCATCAGTGTATTTCTGCTGAACAGTTTTCAGATGAATATATACTACAAGAAGACAATGTACTGTTGCTGACACATACCGAGCTACTACCTCCGTCTCCATCAAGCTTCTCATTTCATTTGTTGACTTTTTTAGAGTTTCGTTTGACTTCGTATTAATCCTTAATTATATCTAAAAAATAATTACGAACTTATATTGTGAAAGTATAATAATTATATTTTCACAATAATTTCGTAAATTATTTTATGAGTATACTTTAAGATTGATACGAGGTCAAATAAAGGCTTAAAAAATTCAACAAAAGAAATGAGAAGCTTGTTAGTAGATGGAGGAAGTACAAATTTTCACTTTAGATTCATATCATGGTTTGTGGAAAATTCTAAAGTAGACCGGGTCTGAAATCACTTTAATGGACATTGTGGCTATAAATGGTCAACCAATGCAAATAAGTGTAGGCCATGGATGTTAACGAGTGATGGGGTGCTATTTAAACCACAAGGTCTATGAAAATCTCATAGACCCGGTCCACATAAGAATTTCCCAGGGTTCATTATGTCATATGTGCACACGTGAAAACTATTATATTTAAAAATTCTACTATTGTTGACAGGGGCAAAATTTATGAGAGAAAATGCACCAAATTTGACAAGTATCAAGGCAGAAATTAATAATGGGCCGGAGGGAAGGAGGGGAGAAGAGAGGGAGATAGCAACTAACATGTGATAACCGCAGTTACTACCCATATTAATGCCACTGATCACCTGCAAAAGAGACATTGAACATTCTGAGATTAATGCCAACAAATTTGTCAGCAATGACTATTTCATCCATAGAGAGTGAGACATCACGAAGAACTATACATGGCATGACAAGTATCAGATAATATAGCTATTATTCAAGTTAAAACAATAAAACTGAAACGCAAAGGATATATCAAGTGATTAGAAGCATATTATCAGGACTAATGTGCAAACTATTACTCTATTCTGAAGTTTATATGTGCTGCAGGTTTATGAATTAGAATGCTAGTTGCATCATTCCCCTAATAACAGCAGCTTCAGATCATGAACATCACCATCTATCCTACTAGCAGTATGCTGTTATCATACACCTACATTTGAATGATGTAAGAAAAGAAATGCCTTCAATCTTTATTCTTATATGATTCTGTATTAGAAGGAAACCCACTGAGGTACAGATTAATTTTTTTGCAAAAAGAATACCAGTCCAAGTACCATCAAAGGTTATACTATCGTCTAAATCTAATCTACTTTGTCTAAAATCAAATATATAACATTGTGACAGCAGGTTTCGATCAATTATATTAACATTGGCACTGGAATAGTACGAGAGCTGCTTTGGTACAGATTATATTAACAGGCCAATTATATTAACATCTACAATCAACGAAATGCCTTCAATCTTTATTCTTATATGATTCTGTATTAGCAGGAAACCCGCTGACGTAAAGCTTAATTTCTTTGCAAAAAGAATACCAGGCCAAGTACCATCACAGGTCATACTAAATCTTATCGAATTTGTCTACAATCAAATATATAACATAATGACAGCAGGTTTCAATCAATTATATTAACATCGACACTGGAATAATACGAGAGCTGCTTTGATATATTACCAGATCAGGAACAATGGGAAAAATAGCTCCTGATAACCCCAAAGATGTACAGTCAGCAGGAGTGCCTACACAATACATTTTAACATAAACAAACACCTAGTGACATGAACACAAGGTAAAAGCTCGATGATGAACAAATTGGCAAGTAACTTACCAGAAATAGCAAAAGCAGTAGTTCCAGAGATTTCCACTGGTTTAGCTGAAACAGCATTTCTCCAAGTGATACTATGGCTAACAGCTGATTTCTCCCTGTAAATGTTAAATCATTCATCACGAAATTAACTCCTAAGTGTCACTCTTATATGCCCTAATTTACACATTCAAAATTGGGAAACATTTGCCCTAATTGTGTCGTTCGAAATTTGCTTCCGCAATCAAACATTGAAAAAATCGAAAGTTCAATTCTACGATTTCCATGATGAATTCGAAGTTTGAGAGATGTAGTAATAGGAAATACGTACGAATCAGGGGCGCAGACGAGGACTCGGAAGCGATTGGAGGAGACGAGGACGGTAACGAGAGAACGGAGTCCGGGGGCGTCTATCCCGTCGTCGTTGGTGACCATGAGCACCTGGCGGCGATCATCGGAAGAATCAATCATCTCCATTGTCGTCTTCTTTCTTAGAGCAGAAGTGTGTCTGCAATTGAAATTTAAATGATTTTAAACTATGACAATTTTATATCTAGGTATCTTTTAATATAGTCACTAAACAATTAAGTTATTAATGTTTTATAATTTACAACGAAGATAAAATTATATTTGATCTTTAACTCTTGTTAAAAAGATATAAATAGTTCCCCATTTAATTGAATATAACTTTACTTTACAAATATACATTTCTGTTCTTACACATTTAACCCAAATAATTTTTTATTTTACATAAACATTCGTGCTTCTTCATTTATTCACATTACTTCTTCTTTTTCAGTTCTTCTATCTTTTTTCTTCAATTCTTTTGTTTCCATTATTTCAAATCGGAACTTCTAAACTTCCAAATTTTATTTGGAGTTTTCTTTTTCATTTAGGAAGAAAAAAAATTATTAATGAAAGAAAGTAAAATTCTAAAATTGGTTTATTAGAATTTAAAAGTTTTGGAGTTTAAATGTACTAAATGAAATACATAATTTAAAAGAAAAGAAGAAGTGGAAGGATAAAGTTGGAATAATAGGACTCTCTCTCCTATTACATCATTACTCATGTTGACTTTTGTCCTTCGTTGTAAATATAAAAAATTTATAGTTTAAAGTTTGTCATTCAATGTAATATATGAAACATTGAGGACCAAATTGTTTAGTGACCATCTTAAAAGGTACCTAGATGTAAATCGTCCTTTAAACAATATATAAATTTCAACTAAAACTAAAATAAAAAGATACTAGTAATATATCTAAGAGTAAGTATGATAAGAAACTGACTTTCCTAATACATTAGAAAAGTCAGGTTTTTTAAACCAGTCAATTTATTTAAAAACCACTTCTAACCATAGTACCAGTTATAAAAAGCTGACTTTCCAAATGTATTAATAAAGTCAGTCTTTCTGATACTTTAGCACTATCTAATTGAAAAGATGAGGATTAGATAATTGATGATGAACCATTAGTAGTAGAGTTTGTTTTCGGGGAGACCAATAATCTTAAAGATTAATAGAGACCAACAGAAAAATTAAAAGCCATTAAATTGTCAAAACTCGCAGGTTGATCTGCGAGTAAAAAATAAAACAAAAAATAGCACCGTTCAATATTTGTCTGCATGCCAGTGTAGTTGTAGATTTCACTTACTTTAATATTCAATGTTTAATAATAGGATGATCAATGTTTAACACTAAGAAGCATAATGTTTGTCTGTGTGCTAGTGTACCTGGGAGAATTCAGTGACTTTAATGTTTAATGTTTAACAATAGAAAGTTCAATGTTTACATGCCCCCAAGTGTGGCTGTGAGATTTCACTGACTTTAATATTCAATGTTTAACATTAGAAAGTACAATGTTTGTCTGCGTGCTAGTGTAGCTGTGAGATTTCAGTGACTTCAATGTTCAATGTTTAATAATAAAAAGTACAATGTTAGTCTACGTGCTAGTGTTGCCGTGAGATTTTATTGACTTTCATGTTCAATGTTTAGCAATAAAAAGTTCAATGTTAATTTACTTGCCCCCAAGTGTAGCTGTGAGATTGCATTGGCTTTGATGTTCAATGTTTATCTGCGTGCTAGTGTTAATATGAGATTTAACTATTCGGTGGTGGTTTGTTACTAAAATAAAACATTTGACACAATTTGGTGTAACATTAGATAACTAGTATTAAAACATTGAATACATTTTTTAAAACCCTAAAGGGAATGGTGAACCCTAAATCCCATTAAAATGATAAAACTACATTCGATTTCTACGGTCTTGATTAGGTTTTAGCGTTTAGCATGAGGTGCAGGGCTAACGCCATGCCCCCCATCCAAAATCCAAGCCCTAATTAAGCGTTAATTGGATGTGGGGTGTTACTAAAATTACACAATCTGATATAACGTTTGATGGCTAGTATTTAAACATTTAACATGTTGATGTGAGAGTTCAATGTTTAATAATATTAAGGTCAATGTTAATGTGAGATTTCACTGGTTTTAATGTCAAGAAAAGAGGTCCACGAATTTAAATTTGTGGTGGATTTTGAAATTTTCTTTTGGTCTTTTTTAGTCTCTCTATAAGGTGGTCTTTCTTTTTTGAGAATTTGTATAAGTTGTACAAACATTATGCTTATTAGTTTTAAATATTGAACATTTTATTGTTAAATATTGAATATTAAAGTCAATGAAATCTCACAACTAAACTGGTACGTACACAAACATTGAGCGTTTCTGTCGACCCGCGAGTTTTGATAATTTGGTGGCTTTTAATTTTTCTCTTGGTCTTTTTTTGTCTCTCTATAAGGTGGTCTTTTTGAGAATTTGTATTAGTAGCATAGGAAACTGAACAAAAGAGAGAAGAGAGAACACAAAAAGAAAATCAAAAAAGTACTCCTATACAAGAGAGGCAAAAAAGTAAATAAAAATTGATCAAATGGGGCCACGGAGTTGTGACGCATGCGGCAACGAAGAGAAAACCGATATTTATGGATTGGAATTTATATATATTAAAATCGACAAATAATTTAAGGCTTCACAATTAACTACATGTCGATGCCTCATTTGGTTAAAACTAGTAATAACCCGTGGCGATGCCACGGCTCCGATTATTAATGAGCTCAGAAAATTTATTTTTAAAAAGTTAGGACAATTTTATTCAAAGCAAAGTGTATGCCTCACAACAACATTCTTATACAAAGACGTACTATGAAATCCAACACTACTTAGACAATTTGTAAATGACTTCCTTGTATACAACATTAGTAGTGGTATTTGTGGGTTTACCGTCATCATTAAGAATTACAACCTTCAGGCTTCTCTTAGAAGTCACCGTGAAAAATGCAACATATAGCTGACCATGGTTGAACACCGGTCTCGGCAGAAAGAGGCCAATAGTATTCAAAGACTGCCCTGATTCTTATTGAATGTAATAGCATACCTGACCACCAGGGAAATTGTCTTCGTTGGAACCGGATTGAAAACTTAGTCAGTTCTGATGGAGATAACAATATATGTGGTATATAAACACTGGTTCCAGCACTCTTTCCTGATATGGTCTCCGCCTTTATGATTTTATCCCCCAATTCAGTAACAATCAGACGCGTTCCATTGCAAAGTTGGGCCGACGGGTCGATGTTACGGAGGAGCATCACGGGGCAGCCAACTTTAAGGCGGAGGAGATGATTCGGCAGTCCAGATGCTCTTATAGAGTTCAAGAACTCAATCGAATACACGTCCTCTTGTCTGACTGGATCCTCTTCATCTGGGCATATAGCATCGGCGCTCATGTATTTTTTGGTATCACCGGGCAGCAATGTCATAACATTATCTCCTCTACAATCTCATTTGTGGGTTCAAGTATAGCTTTGTCTTGAAAATATGACCCGTCACCTACATGATCAAGCAAAGATGGATATGTGTTGTTCACTATAGATGCTACCGGATCAGAAGCTTTGTCTATGAGAATATCACTTGGCAAACTGAATTCGACTTCACCATCATTATCTTCACATGCAAAAAAATCACATTATGGGCGTCAATGCACAAGATTCGAATATATAATTACAAACAAAGTTATGTACTCACCGACAACACCATCTCCAATGCGCAAAATCCAATCTGCAAATTCTCTTATCTCATTTACCTCCTCCGGTGACCCTCTTGACTACACGATGAAAAAATAAACAATAAAGCTTCATGTAACTCACAGAGATTGAATTGCAAATATCTACACAACCATTGATAAAATCACAAAGTGTCCAATACTATTAAACTGCATCAAATGAATAAATGCTAACCTGCAATCTCATATTCTTGGTCAACTTGAGAATCTGGCATTGACTCCATATATTCTTAGACGAACATAAAGATGCATGAACAATATCATGCCTAGTGCCCTTCGGTATAACATGCAACACCTAACGAAAATCTCCACCAAAAGGCTTCTTAGACATACCACCATCGGAGTCTCTTATGACATCTATAAGACTTCTATCAAGAGCCTCGAAGCAATACCTATGATTCATAGGCACTTCGTCCCATATAATGAGCTTAGTCTGCTTAAGCAAGCCAGTAAGCTCACTATTAGGGAAAATCCTACTACACATGTTGGTCTCGTCAACCTGCAATGGTATGCTGAACCTAGAATGTGATGTATGTCCACGTGGGATAAGTAAGGATGCAATACCGCTGGAAGAAACAGGAAGTACAATCTATCGTCTAGCACGTATAGTTGAGCATAGGGTTCTCCAAAAGAATGTTTTTCCTGTACCACCATAGCCATAATGAAATAAAACGCCACCATTACCTCCTTCAACGACATCCCTAATTTTATGATATACTCCCCTATGCTCATCAGTCAAGCATGAATATAGTTTCTCGTGCTCCTTTCATCTCGACTACATTGTATATTATCTCCTCAACAATGAGCTTATTCAATGCATCGACAACTACAACATGAGTAGGGATCTTCATGCCATAATATTGATCCAGAGAACAATAATTACGCTTCAGCAATTATTGAATCTCCCCCAATGCAATCTGCTTCCTTTGTTCATCGCTGAGTTGGAGCTCTGCAAGAAATAATAAAATATAAATATTCCAGGATACAATTACAAAAATAATTAAAGCTAATGCTCGGAAAAAAAATATGTCTAAAAAACACACCTTGATTATCATACCGATTCCGCATCATTACCAATATATCATCAACTAAGTAGGTCCAAGTCTTATCCCACACATGATCGGGTCTAGTAATAGCCTGTGGCGATGCCACGACTCCGATTATTTATGAGCTCACAAAATTTATTTTTAAGAAGTTAGGACAATTATATTTGAGGTAGAAAAATAAGTTAAAAGAAAGCAAAGCGTACAACTCACAACACCACTCTTATACATAGACGTAATATGAAATCCAACACTACTTAGACAATTTTTAAAAAACCTCCTTGGTGTGGACAAATATCTATACACCGAACCATTGATAAAATCACTAAATGTTCAATTATATTAAACTGCATCAAATGATTAAACACTACTTAGAAAATTTGTAAATGACCTCCTCTCGCTTAATTGGATCATTTTCATCTGGGCAAATATTATCAATGCTCATGTATTCTTTGGTATCACTGGGCAACAATGACATAACATAGTCATTTATTTCCTCTACAATCTCATTTGTGGGTGCAAATATAGCTCTGTCTTAAAAGTATGACCCGTCACCCACATGATCAAGCAAAGATGGATATGTGTTGTTCACTATAGGTGCTACCGGATCAGAAGCTTTGTTGATGACAATATCACTTGGCAAAGTGAATTCGACTTCACCATTATTATCATCACCTGCAAAAAAATCACATTATGGGCGTTAATGCACATGATTCGAATATATAATTACCAATACAGTTATGTACTCACCGACAACACCATCTCCAACGTGCAAAAGTCAATCTGCAAATCCTCTTATCTCATTTACCTCATCAGGTGATCCTCCAGACTACATGAAGAAACAATAAACAATAAAGACTCATGCAACTCATAGAGATTGAATTGCAAATATCTACACATCGAACCATTGATAAAATCACTAAATGTTCAATTCTATTAAACTGCATCAAATGAATAAATACTAACCTACGATCTCATATTCTTGGTCAACCTGAGAACATGGCATTGAGTCCATATATTCTTAGACGAATAACAATTAAACGCGTTCCATTTCAAAGCTGAGCCGATGGGTCAATGTTTCACAAAAGCATTACGGGGCATCCGAATTTAAGGCAGTGAAGGTGATTCGGCAGCCCAGATGCTCTTATAGTATTCAAGAACTCAACTGAATACACATCCTCTCTCTTAACTATATCCTCCTCATCTGAACATATATTATCGGTGCTAATATTTTCTTAGCATCACCGGGTAGCACCGAGAGAACATAGTCATTTATCTGATGTACCACCTCATTTGTGGGTGCAATTAATTATAACCTATCTTGAAAATATGACACATCACCAACATGATCGATCAAAGATGGATATGTGCTATTCAGTATCAATGCTACCGGACCAGAAGCACCGCGAATGAGGATATCACCCGACAAAGAGAAATCGACTTCGTCATTATTATCATCAACTGCAAAACAATGTTATGGGCGTTAATGCACATGATTCGAATATATAATTAGTTACAAAGATTTGTACTCACCGATAACACCATCTCCAACGCGTAACAACCGATCTACAAATTCTCTTATCTCATCAACCTCCTCAGGTGATCCTCCAGACTACACGAACAAACAATAAAAAATAAAGTGGCATGTAACTCATAAACATGAAATTGCACGTATCTACACACACAATCTATGGTACAAACAATACAATCCAGCATTTTTAAAATTGTGCAAATGAACAAATACTAACATGTTATCGCATATTCTTGGTCAACCTTAGAACCTTGTAGTGACTCCATATAATCTTAGACGAACATAAAGATGTGTGAACAACATCATGTCTAGTGCTCTTGGGTATAACCGGCAACACCTAAATAAAATCTTCTCCAAATACCACAACCAATCCACCAAAAGGTAGCTTAGATATACTACCATCGGAATCTCCATGATAACTATTAGACTTCTATCGAGAGCCTTGAAGCAATACCTTATGTGGTCTCGTCGACATGCAATGGTATGTTGAACCTAGAATGCGTTGTGCGGCCACATGGGAGAAGTAAGGATGCAATGCCGCTGGAAGTACAATCTCTCATCTCGCACATATAGCTGAGCACATGGTCCTCCACAAGAATGTCTTCCATGTACCTCCATAGCCATAAAGAAAGAAAATACCACCTTCACCTCCGTCAACAACATCCATAATAGTATGATAGATGCCCCTATGCTCATCAGTCAAGCACGGATATAGTTTATCGTGCTCCTACTTCATCTTAACTGTATTGTATTTCATTTGTTCGGCAATCATCTTGTTCAATCCATTGAAAACTACAATATGAGTAGGGATCTTCATGCCATAACACTGGTCCAGAGGTACATCGTGCTCACCTGTTGTCAACAGATATCCCATTTTTCTCAAGCGTAACACCATCATCTCGCCTTTTGTACACTGGATAACTGTTATCATCAAAGGTTATATTATTATTAAATGCCATCTCACAATTTTTGTGTACATTTATTCTTTGACTTATACTGGAGAACATATATATGTTATGCAACATACTTCGTTTAACCAATCTTTTACATAATTAAACAAAGATTCATCATCATATGGACCCCTGCTTAAATGCTCTAATTACATCTGGCCCCCTCTTAGTTCAAATATTTGCATACAAATCCCAGGTTAAATGATTTTAATTACGTTAGGCGAATTAAAAGTTGAAAAGGACATTCTTACCCTTCTATAAATATTGGATTTTGATTATTGCTAAACAGGTCCAATTTTATTTTTTATTTTCTATTAACGAACTCCGATGCATAGATTTGTTTTCTCCAATAGCTCTGTCGGAACAATATCAGTTCCGATCGGAGCTATTTTAAACAGCTTAGTATATGGAGTTGACAACTCCAATGGAGCCTTTTCAACTTCAATCAGAGCTCCGACCGGAATTCAAGCTTTTTCTTATTTTATCAATTACTATTTTAGGCTTATTTTGAATGATAAAATTTGTTGGGGATATTTTAGAATAACATTTGTAATCAATTTGGTATCTAGATAAGTTAAGTGGGATAACTTTAAATTATTTAGACTCAATTTAGAGGTCAAAATTTGGGCATGTTTGGCTTCATTCAAAATATTTCATGGGGCTAGATGTAATTAAAAATAAAGCAATTTATATCTGAAACAAAGAGACAAAATGGTTTAAAAGCAATGTGTATCTCAAAATAAAAGACACAATAAGAGCTGACCTTCTCATAGAAACCCGCTCCTATCCTCACAAGTAGATCGTGAGTTCCTCCACCGCCAAATTCTTCATCCGCCACCAACTTCTTCATGCAGATCAACCGAGGACGTTCAATCATATTATCATCGAAGCTTGATCAAGTTGTTACAGTCGTCCTCGTTCTCCCCTTGATCGATTCAAACAACTCCATTGAATCAGAGGCCAGTTTTGTTTAACAAATCATTCATTATTAGCCATGATTTCAATATCTATACATGCTCAATTCTATATCTTGGACTGTCTAGAATCGATAAAATCCAGAAGATTCAACACCATGTCCACAACGAATGGATACCTGGTCGGTTTATACTCTGATCTACTTGGATATCCTCGTTCGACTCTGTTCATTTTTTTCGGAAGACATAATAACCTTGTGGTGAATTCATTAGGGTTTAGTAACCGGACGGATCCTATACGAAGCGTTTAGATCGTATTGCAGATCACTACTTTGTGTATTTTGGATTTCAGATCGAATTAAAATCTTTGGATTATACGCAACAACGCATGCTTTCAAACTTATTATAGCACTACTTTCTATTAAAAACAGATTATAGTAGTACATTACTTTGTTTGC
>JAQRGC012306905.1:0-11828 GCA_028659135.1 Plantago lanceolata | reverse complement strand
CCCAGTATGTGAGCCAATCCCGGAGGTCCTCCACCGTCCATCATCATCTTTCTCTCTCTCTACCATCATCTTCACCATTCATCCAAAATTGAAAAATTGAAAATGGAAAAAAACCTCTCTCAGTTCCGTATCTGAATTCTAACCTGAAAAGACACACGTCTCCTTCCTTTCTCTGGTCAATGAATTCATCACACCAAACTCCATTTCCGATTCATCATCCATCTCCTTTCTTCTCCTTCATCATCCTAGGGTTTTGACTTCATCGGATTTCATGTACTACTACTTCCACCAGTACCACCAGTACTAGCACCACCAATCAGTAATTGAAATGGAGAATATAGAGACTTTATTAGCAGCTGTTGCTCAGACACAGGGTTTCGACGACGACTTTAGTCCTCGCAACACTTCTAATTCGCCTCCTTCGCCTCAGATTTCCAACCAAATCGTCGTGGCGGACATGGATGTACCTCCCTTGGAGGTTGCCGGTGAAGATTGGCCTGCCGCCGAGGTTTACCCGCTCCCGCTCGCCGCGGTTCCGGCGATCGGCAACGGGGAGAAGAAGAGGAGAGGGAGACCTGCGCGTGGGCAGCTCGGGTTTAAGCCTCCACCGCCGCCTAAGAGGATTAAGCAGGAAGATGAGGATGAGGATGTCTGCTTTATTTGCTTCGATGGTGGTTCGCTTGTGCTTTGCGATCGGAAGTGAGTTTGTTTGTTTGTTTCCTTTTTTTTTTTGGTGTTGCGAGTGGTTTAATTTTGGAATTTGGTTGTGAGGATTTTAGGTTTTTGGAAGTGATTTTGTTACAGATGGTGTTCGATGGTGGTGAATTTGATTTTCTTTGTTGCTGCACAGGGGATGCCCGAAGGCGTATCATCCGGCGTGTATTAAGCGAGACGAAGCCTTTTTTAAGACCAAGGCTAAGTGGAACTGCGGTATGTTGCATTTCTGTGTTTCTGTAATTGCTACATGAAATGAATGCGAGTGAGTTATGTGGATTTTCTCTGGGGTGGTTTAAGTATCAGAAACTTGTTGTTTGCTGCCGTAATCTATGGTGAAGGTTGAGTAAGATTTTTGAGGAATCACATTCATTTGAGGAGCTACATTGCAAATTTATCGCAAATATATGTATTGTTGTTTGAGTTACAATGCATGGTATTGTCATTTGTTAACCATTGCGCTAGTATTTTTTCTTTTTCGAACTAGCTGCTCTTTCTCCTTTATTACCACATTAATGTTTGCAAGTTTGTTATCAATACAGTGATGCATTCAACACACTTGGCTGGATTGCTGCTTATTATGTTCTTTTGGTGCTGGTCTTGCAGGTTGGCACATATGTAGTGTCTGTCGTAAGAATTCTCATTATCTGTGCTACACCTGTACGTATTCATTGTGCAAGGGATGCACTAAAGATGCAGATTATGTGAGTGTCAGAGGAAACAGTGGCTTTTGCTCAACGTGCATGAAGACTATCATGCTTATCGAAAATACGGACCAGGCAAACACTGACTCGGTATGCAAAATTGTACCTTTTACCTCTTGGCTAAGCTGAAGTTATTGCCTTTTGCATGTGTTTTTGGTGTGTAGTAATTCCAGTAAAATTTGCTTGTTCTCTAGGCACCTTACAGTTCTGCTTGTATTATAGTATGAAGTTACGAACAAGAAAAGCTCTATTCTACTAATCTAGGCTGTGACTTTTAACTATTCTCTCTTGTTCTATGCTGTTCCTATGATGTCAGGGGTTATCTTAGTGGCATGCATTAAATTGAGCTACATTTATATTATTCTTCTGCATTCTTGTCTTGTTTCTTAGTTAGGTATTTTGATTTTACCTGCCTATCTAGGAAAAATTACGGACACGAGCGTTGGAAGCTCAATTCAGGCTTTACATTAATAAAAATAAAAAAAAAAATTACTGCACTGATTCCATCGTTATTATTGATGCATCCTCATGCATTTTGGATACAATTCTGTCGCATTACTAATTGTTCTTGAGATAAAAATAATACCGGGTGGGTCCACTCTTTTGGCAACATTGAAGCATAACCATGTAAAGTGGTGGGTGTACTGTTATGCATACCCTTTGCTGATGTAGTTCATTCCTCGCTGTGAACACAAAAATAGTGAGGTTTGTTACTGAACAGCTATGTCACCTTCGAGCCTACCTGGTGACATCATAATAATGGAATTATTTTGACACTTGAACCATTGATTAGTGCTGATGCAATCATTTGGATTCATATCCAAGTAAAATAGTATTTCATTTGTGTGCAATCTGATGGAAACAGAAGTAGAAAGCATAAACTTATATGGAAGGTAATGAAGAATGGGATCATGTTCTCTGTGATGCATGTATGAACTTCTGACCTGGAAGATATCGCAACATGTTATGAATGGTTAATTTGATGCTAGAATTAGGTCTGAAACATTGTTTCATGTCTTCAATAGGATGGGTTCTAGTAAAGCTTTGCTAACAGTTCAATTGGAATTAATTCGAGCAGGTCAAGGTAGATTTCGACGACAAACTAAGCTGGGAGTATCTCTTCAAGGTGTATTGGGTATTATTGAAAGAGAAATTGTCTTTGACGCTGAATGAGCTTACACAAGCTAGAAATCCTTGGAAAGAAATGCCTCCAGTTGTTCGAAGGACACAGTCGAGATATATATCTTATTCTGCAATTGATGGAAGAGTTTCCATTCCTTGTAGGAGCTCCGAGCGTTTAGAGTTGAATAAATCTTGTGAAGATGTTGGTTTTGAAAGTGCATCCTGTACTGCTAACCATGTGGAAGCAGTAAAAACTGAGGAGGTAGATGTGCCAGGCTATCAAAAGAGTCCTGAAAAGCCACACATGAATGGATTTACTGATAACCCAGTCAATGACAAAGTGGCCGAAGAGCCGAACATTTTGAGAGCTGCCAATGGGCCAATCAGTGAGAGAACTACTGACAAACAAAGCGTTGATAAAGCTACTGATAGACCAAGCCCTGAGAAGACCACTGGCGATACGAGCATCGATGAAAATAAGGCCGAGACGGAGATGGACAGGGAAAACTCAAGCATTACTGAAAATACCAACAAGCCGTGCATTAGCAAAAAAAGTGATGAAACAAGAGAGAAAGACGCAGGGAAGTCGGGAACTTGCAGTGTTACTGAATGGGCAACTAAAGATCTCCTGGAGTTTGTTTCACACATGAAGAATGGTGATAAGTCCCCTTTGTCACAGTTTGACGTCCAAAAACTCCTACTGGATTACATAAAGAGACACAATCTTCGGGATCCTCAACGGAAGAGTCAAATTATCTGTGATCTGAGGCTCACAAATCTGTTTGGGAGAGCACGCGTTGGGCATATTGAAATGCTGAAGCTTCTTGAATATCACTTTCTTATACAGGAAGATTCCCGGATGGATTCATTTATTCCAGCTGGGTTTGTTGGTTCTCCTGAAATAAATGTAGATGTGAACAATCACAGTTTGGCTACTGTTAATCGTAGAAAACGGAAAGCACACAAAAAGAGTGAGGAGAGAGCACCCCAAAATGATTTGAAGGAGTATGCTGCAATTGATTTTCATAACATTAATTTGATATATTTGAGACGTAATTTGATGGAGAGTCTTATTGAAGATAAGGAGAACTTCAATGATAAAGTCATTGGATCAATTGTAAGAATCAAGATATCAGGTACCGATCCAAAGACAGATGTTCACAGACTTGTCCAAGTCGTAGGTAATGTACTTGAGCTCATCAATTTTGTGGTTTAACAATACAAGTTTTTCTTCTTTAAGACATGTATCTAAGTCTGCTCACAAGCTCATCACATGTTTACTAATTACGGGTTCAAATTACTGTATGTGTTTCAGGCACTAGTAAGGTGACCCAGCCATATAACATTGGTGATAAGACGACGAATATCATGCTTGAAATATTAAATTTAAACAAGAAAGAGGCTGTGTCTATGGACTCCATCTCAAATCAAGGGTTTACAGAGGTAAGATGCTTTTCTTTCTGTTGATTTTTTCTGAAGTATCTTTACCTTTGTGTCGCAAGTTTGTTTAATATGAGGGGAACAAATGGCATGGAGTAACTTTGTTTACATTGCGAGGTTGACAGCATAGTGACTGTCATTTGATTGCATGTGTTTTAGATCAATATAAGGCTGGTCTCCATTTTTGTTTTTTCCCATATTATAGGTTGCTCGGATGATCAGGCCAATTAACTACTGTACTTTACTAAAGTGCCCCATGTTTGATTTCACACTTCTCAACTATTGTGTACTACTGCACTATTTTTATGAGGTGGAATGTTCAAAGAAAGCTTGATGTAAAATTAAGTGAGTTACATAGTTTATGAGCATTTCTATACTCATGTGCTGTAGCCGTCCAAGCTTATAGCTTTGGGATGACTGGAGTGTAAATTTTATACGTTGAAAATATTTATTAATATGCATGTGCTGCGTTTCGTGCTAGCCTGGTAATATTTGTGCCTCGGGAAGTTATGTGCTTGAGTAATTTATAATTTAGCATTGGTTTACTATTCATCTTGGTATCTGGAATAGTTCATTTGAAAGCCCTTTGGATCCCTGGATGTGTTAGTACTTAGAAGCAACATCCGACTTTATCAATCTTGCTCATGAAAGATCAGATTAAGATAGATTTCATCTTTGTAACCAGGTGACTCTGTTCAAATGTTGTAAACAGAACAAATTGCGAAAACCTCCCCTCTACATTCCAATTTGAAAAAGGAGCTGTTTGACTTAACTAGAAAGTACCCCTATATTAGTGAACCAGAAGAAAGTACCCCTAGAATGTACCTGTCAGTTTTGCTAAATTAGGATTTTATGAATGTATAACTATGCTTTGCAGCTACCTATGGTCCTATACCTCAACCCCAACTTTTATATTTTACTAAACTATTTGATTTTTTTAGGGCTTCCTGATCTATTTTCATCCATTTACATGGATAACTATACTTTCCAGTAGGTGGATTGTGTTTTAACAGAAACCATTGAGAGAGTATCCGAATTTCCATTTGCGTGTAGTTTCTTTTTCTAGTCAGCATGAAAACATATTTGTTTTTTTATATGCACCGGGGAATGCAAACCCAACTTGTTTGCATGGCCCTAAAAGCTTAATGTTATTCCGAGTCTTAAATACTTTATGTCTAATGATAACTCTCCATTCAGGAAGAATGCAGACGTTTACGTCAAAGCATCCGATGCGGGCTCATGAAACAGTTTACTGTTGTAAGCCTACTTTGTCTACTATATTCAGTATTTTTTTTTAGGTTTACCTGAAAATTCATCTGAGTGTTGTCCTTATAATTTGCCATTTGTAGGGTGAGATACAAAACAAAGCCATGGCTATCCAATCAGTCAAGATCACCGGTGTAAGTTTTTGTTGTTGTTGTTGGTTAAGTTTGTGACTTAGTTCAGTCCAAGTTCTCGTTGGTAATGAAGGAATGCCAATTAGAGAATAAATAATATCTCATCTACCCTTTCTGTTTCACTTTCTTGTTTCTTATACTATTGTGATATTATGGTTTTAATCTTATGTTATTATGTAGTGGCTGGAGGCAGAGATATTGCGACTAAATCATCTAAGAGATCGAGCTAGTGAGAAGGGCCGTAAGAAGGAATATCCTTTGACTATTATCTTTTTTATTTATATGCTGTTTTGATCAATATAAGCTGCGATTCTGGTTTTTCTACAATTGATTTTAAATATTGAATGTTATGCTGCTCGGTGGCTTTATTTTTGGCGATCATGTATCAGTCCGAATAAATAGTGTTAATGCCCATTTTGCTGATAATAGTTTATTCTGTTAGGGTAAAAGCTCATTTTTTTTGCTTTATCTATCATTCAAATGTTTTAATGACGGAGAAATTAATTAGCAAGGTACTTGTAGGGTAGTGTGTTAATGCCCCATGACTTAGCGATAATAGTTTATTCAATTAGGGTAAAAGCCCATTATATTTAGGTTTTTCTTTGAATGTTTTAATGACGGAGTGTGCCATAAATGTTAAAGCAACCCTCACCTTTAAACTCCCCCACCCCGACACACATGAGTTCATGAAGTTGTTTCCTATTTCGATTTTCGAATGCCCTAAACTTCATGTCTCAATATGTGGCTAGGTTGATGGTGATATGTATAGAATTGTTAATTACATGTTACGGTAGTTTTTGGATGATTTCGTTAGCTGCGTAAAATTGCTATACGGGTAGTAGGGACTAGGGAGGGGGGATTATGATAATGATCTACATTACACGGGATATAATGTTCCTTGGAGTTCCTTGACTAATTCCACGCTCAGAGAATATGTACAGAAAGTACAATTGCTAAAATCACCGGAGGAACGCCTTCGCAGAATCTCCGAAGTCCCAGAAGTACATGCTGATCCAAAAATGAGTCCGAGTTACGAATCAGAAGAAGATGCCACAAGTGAAGGTAACAGTAAAAAAGGTATGTAGTGAATGAGGATTTCTGATCCCTAATTGTTTTAACTTTTAACTAGGTTTGATCATAGTCTTTCTTTCACCAATGTCACTTAACAATGATCCTATGTCCTAATATATAGATGAATATATGACGCAAAGCCATTCAGGAATTTCTAGAAGTGAAAGGACGGCCATTTCACCTAACAAGAAGGGTGAGGCCTAAACACAACATAGAAGCTAATGAATTATTTGATTTCTGCTAATCTGATTATCGATGTTTATATTTAATTGTCAGGGAAACAAGAGGGATCCATGAAGCCTACGAATCAAATTGTACATAAAATTGATGCGAATGGATCACATAGTTTGCAGAAACACATGAAAAATCAAGTCAATGTGAATGGCCAAGCCATGCAAAGGCCCCGGTTTGAATCTTCAGCTGCCACCGCTTCCCTGGGAAATCCACCAAATCCACCATCTACTGTCCACATTGAATCTGAAAAATTATGGCATTATCGCGATCCTAATGGCAAGATTCAAGGACCGTTCTCCATGACGCAGCTACGGAAGTGGAGTACAACTGGACTCTTCCCATCTGACATGAGAATATGGACAAATCATGAACAATATGACTCGTTACTTCTCACTGATGCTATGAAGGGGAAGCTCCATGGTGCATTGGACCGGTCTCAAAAGGCTTCTTCTCATACAGTGAAGCAGGAAGCTAGAGTAAGAATTGTGAGAAACAGTGGTGTAAATGTGACTAGTGGAGATAGTAAGAAACCAGATGCAGCTTCCTCTCGCGTTGTTGTTGGTTTGTCTGACAGCAGTAATAGACAGACAGATGCAGCTTCGACCAATCATGCGATAACGTCATCAAATAGAGACGGTAAACTGTCAAATGCAGCTTCGACCAATCATGCAATAACTTCATCCAATAGAGACGGTAAACTGACAAATGCACCAGCCTTTTCCAGTCATGAGACTGTTATGTCTCAGAGAGACAGTGTTCATACAAATGCACATATGTCTTATCATGGAGTTGTTTCCTCAGAGAGAGACGGTAAACAAACAAATGCAGTTTTGTCGGGTCATGGAATTGATTTATCTGAACGAGATGATGAACAAACAAATGCAGTTTCGTCTGGTCATGGAATTGATTTATCTGAGAGAGATGGTGAACAAACAAATGCAGTTTCGTCTGGTCATGGAATTGATTTATCTGAGAGAGATGGTGAACAAACAAATGCAGTTTCATCTGGTCATGAAATTGATTTGTCGAAGAGAGAGGACAGCAAACATCAGAATGAAGTGTCAAGTAATGGAATTGATTTGTCTGAGCGACACAGTAAACAGATGAATGCAGCATTATCTTGTCATGGGATGGACTTGTCTGGGGGAGGCAATAAACAGATGAATACATCATCGTCAGGTCATGGGACTGATTTGTCCGAGGGAGACAGTAAACAGATGACTGCAGTGTCGTCCTGTCATGGAATTGATCTATCTGAGAGAGGCGTTATACAAACAAATGCAGCCTCATCTGCGATTGATCCGCCTCTGAGAGATGATAGTACACAAAGAAATGCAGCCTCATCTAACCATGAAATTGATTCGTCTCTGAGAGACTGCAATCAGACAACAGCAGCTGTGCTCAGCCACAGGATTGATCTGTCTGAGAGAGACAGTGCTCAAACAAATGCAGCTTCCAATCAATCAATTGATTTATCTGAGAGGGACAAACAGATAGAAGCGACTTCTGCAAATCATGCGGTTGATTTGTCTGACGGAAACAATGGATCTGTAAAGGCAGATGAGACAAATTCTCCCGCTTGGCCGCAATGCTGGGATTTACTCAAGGATAGTAATCCTAATGTTGATAATGTCCAAGTGCAAAATGTGATTCATTCATCAAGCCTTGAGCAAACACGTGTATCTCCATCTGGAGACCAAGAGAGTCGTGATTTAAACAGTGATTCACCAAATAGGGAACAGAGTTCAATTGATGCCCCAACTCAAAACCAGATGACTAGCAAACACGAGTCGCAAATTCAATCTACTAATCAGGGCCAGGTTCTCCTAACTGCCGAAGAAACTTTAAGAAGTTTGTCTATTGATTTGATGAGTTCAGCTGAAGACCAGATGACTAGCGAACACGAACTGCTAGGTCAACCTGCCAACCAGGGTCGGGTTCTCCTGACTGCTGAAGAAACTTTAAGAAGCTTGTCCATTGATTTGATGAGCCCAGATATGGATTCCGATTCCGTGCCTTTACCTGCATTGGATTCTTCTAATGGAGTTAAACCAGAACATAATTCAAATGTTGCTGATCTGAATAATCCCTTGCCACAGTATGAAGTTGAGATTGATGAAAATCAGCATTCCTTATCTTCTGATGCACGCTTGCAAACCTTCTTGGAACTGTTAAGTCCTACACCAAAATCTAATGATGGTCAAGCAGTTCACACAACTGATGGGAAGCAATCCGGTTTGCTAGATTTTCCTTCGGCAAGTTCTGGCCCTAGCTGGACCAATCTGGTGGCTGGTGCGGAGCTTCCCGATGAAGTAGGTGATGCATGGTGTGGATACTCCCCCACACCTGCAAAAGCTCCGGTACACCAATGGGATCCAGATCTCATCTCTGCCTCTTCACCGACACAGCCTCCCGAAGTCACAAGTGGGAATGTTGTTGCTCCTACCCCAAATAGTAACCAACTTACTCTTGCTTCGCCGTCATATCCCACATCTTGGCTGGCAATGCTAAATGAGCCAATTGAGTTTGATGCTTTAGGTGAGGAATCTGTTTCCGATTTGCTTGCTGAAGTTGATGCAATGGAATCACAAGGTGGTTTTCCTTCACCCACTTCTGCCATGAAGTTTGCTAAGGAATTGCTCCAAGATTGTAAGGACGATTGTTTTAGCTCCATTGAAGACTTCAGTTCAACATCTCATCCTGTAAAAAGTGATGCTTTCAGTTCCAGCGGCGAGCTACAGCTGACATCACAGCCAACTGGGCCGTGCAATCTGAATGGCCCAACTCCGATTGATTTTCTCGACACTTTTAGGAGGTCAGGTGCACATTCTTCAGCTAGTAGTGAGGGAGAGACGAACGCACCCGTGCTTTCGTCCAGTTCAGAATTTCATCCTCCCACATCCACTCACCCTAGTCAAGAAATGGCTGGTGTACAGGTGGGTCCAAGCTCAGGATCAGAAATGATGGATCCTGGTTGGGGAACAGTACAGGGAAATATTAACCTGGTTACAGTTCAGGGTAATGTCAATCTTGTATTGGGAGGACATGGGCAGGGAATGGCGAATCTTAACTGGGGATCAAACCCTGGGACACCATGGGCAAACCCGAACATAAATCGGAGCCCGATCAACGGGGGCAATCTTGGTCTACCATGGGATGGCCAGCGTAAATATGAAGGGGAGAGGTTTACGAGCCCAAGAGATTGGCCTTATCAGGGTGGTCAACCGGGATTTGGGAGGGGAGGTAGACCCCCATGGGGCAGGCAACCGTATGGTAATAGTGGTGGATATTCGAGGCCTCTCCCCAAAGGGCAACGAGTGTGCAAATTTTATGAAAGTGGTCGTTGCAAAAAGGGAGCCTTCTGTGACTACTTGCACCCGTGATAGGAACCTGGTAATGTTGCAGGTGATTTTTTTGTACAAGTAACTGTACTTTAGCTGTGCTATGTAATGTAAGTTATATGTAACTGTAAGGGTATGCTATGTAGTTAATAATTAAAATACAGAATCGTCACGGTCATCCATGAGCCCGGAATTAATCGGGCTTGAATGTTAATCTCCTGCCAGCACAGCCTGTGAAGCTAGTTGTGCAGCTCTCATCCGAAACAAGCTTTTGAACATAATGTGTCAGTTTTGCTCAAAATGATGGGCGAAATATCTGTGTAATGTGTATGTATCCTGTGCATGAGGGGAAGCTCATTTATTGGTTAGTGTAGATTGTAGACTTGTAGTACAGTACTAGATCTCTCCTGCATTGGCATCTGATTTTATGGTACACATTTTGTACTATATGCTCACTGGAACGAAAAGTATCCACATTTATGAGTAACTTGCAATGGTAGCTCCGATTCAAGCACCCGGCTTCAACTTTGCGCCTCCTGTGTTACCTTTTGCACATCACAATAACTGTGTTGCGTTAACTTGCCAGTTATATTTACCCCGTTAGTATTGGTTTCCCTTATTTGGTGTTCCATAAAATTATATTCCTCCGTAAAATGACTTGTTCTGCAAAATGATTCTTGGCATTTAGATAAAAGTTATTAAAATAAGTAGCCCGTCTAGCTCAGTTGGTAGAGCGCAAGGCTCTTAACCTTGTGGTCATGGGTTCGAGCCCCATGGTGGGCGCTTTTTTTTCTTCCAACTCTAAACTTTATAATTTACCTTGTCTCCCCTCCCCTGTCTTCGTTCTTTTTTTTTTTTAAATCACACATCAGGCTACAAAATAAATACAATATGTATTACAAAAAACGGTCACTTAAATAATGACATTACAATTTTGTTCATTTTATTTTAATTATGATCTCTCCCCCCACCTTCGTTTTTATTTATGAGTTCTTTTTCTTAAAAATCACACATTAGGCTAAAAAATTAAAAATGTATTGCAAAAAAGCGTCACTTAGATAATAACATTACTATTTGTTTCCTTCTATTTTAATTATGAGTTGCAAAATGCAACGTAAATTCTATTTAGTATATAATTTTGAAATCCATTACAAATTGGATCATTCTATTTTAATTATTGACTCCAAATGGGAAGCTAAACTTTAATTAATAAACAACTTTAAAATCCATGTACACTAATAGACTTGGTTTCAATTGGAACCGAAATTTGTTATAAACTAGAGTTGGTTTGCCGGAGTTGGTTACACACCGGAGGTGATTTCAAATTCGAGTTGGTTTTAGATTGGAGTTGGTTTCAAAACAGAATTCGTTTCATAACCAAGTTGGTTCAACACATGAGTTGATTTCAAACCCGAGTTTGTTTCCCACTGGAGTTGGTTTCATAACCAAATTTAGTTTTACCAAAATTAGTTTCACATCGAGTTAGTTCAGATGTTAATTTCAATTTAAAGTTAGTTTCTACATACCATTGATATTAGTTTTGCCATTAAATAATTCCCTCCCAAGTCTTTTATACGACGTTCTACAAACTTTAATCTTTTCACAAATAAATGTCATTTTAAGTGTCATGATTAAGATTAATAGGCTTTATTCCGTGTATTTTAGGTGTCATTTTAGCATTATTCTTTTTATAATATTTTATATACGTTTAATACATTTCTTTTGACTAGACTACTATTAGTAGGCTTTTGTGTGAAATATCCTAAACTGTCATATAATTATTATTACCCCTTTATTATAAGAGA
>JAQRGC012306881.1:0-14200 GCA_028659135.1 Plantago lanceolata | reverse complement strand
TTTAAAGTTTACGGAGGAAGTATAAAACTAATTAAAACATAACACGTAAAACATGTATGACTACTTAAAAAACCGTGAAGGTGTTATATGTACGCGAATCAAACTCAACTTGACTTTGTAACGTGTTACATTGACTTTTCAGATCGAGACATGACGACACAATTAGTTATGAACTAGACAAAACTTATTTGTGAAAGTCGAATATAATGAATTATCATTATTTTTCCTGTCATATATCTATCAGATTATTATATTTTATTATAAAAACTATAAATTACAGAATTACCACAAGTCCACAACGCATCGTAATAAAGTATGTGGACCCTACAAACTATACGACCGACCGATATCGCAATAATCAAACTTAACATCTAAAATACACCAAAAGTAACTCAATTTACCACACCAAACTTAGGTAAAAAAAGGGCAGTGTTCATAAATTTTTTAATTCACCGAAAGATATCTATCTATATAAAGAAAGAAAAAGATAAACAAAATGAAAAGTCAGCAAAAGAAAGAAGTGAAGAAAGCTACGTTTAAGGAGGAGGAGTACAATGAAAGGTTTGATTAGATACATGGTACAACCTCCTTCACTAATTATCTGCACTGCACCCCCTCAACTGAGTCACTGACTGACTTTACTGAGTACTGACCGTTTGGAAATGGAAATGGTGGTCGCTAGGCTTTGCTGGCGTGACAGATTTCCAGTTAAGACCATGGAAAAAAAAGAAAGAAGATGATAGCCGACAAATTCTTCATTTATTATTATTAATTCATTCTTACTCCACAATTTATTTTAAAGAGGAAATAAAGAATAAAAACATCCCAAGTGAAAAAAAGTGCTTGTCCTTACCTTCATTTCCCACACTTCTAATCTCTCTCTTTGTTTCTCTCTCTAAAACACACATACACAGATACAGTAGCTTCTTCTTCTCTTTCTCTTTCTCTTTCTCTTTCTTGTAGTAGTAGTACAGTGGAGTATAGTATACTATACTATACCTTCCACAACTACCCATTTACAAACACATATGTAAATCTACTTGTTAGTTGTTACACAGCTACAACATTCTCTCTCTGTATGTGTGTGTGAGTGCCTATCTTTCATTTTCATTTCTGGTAACAAAATAACTCTCTTTTTCTGTCCTTACCCATCAGATTTCTCTGTTTCTCAACAAACCTCATTAGGCACCAGCAACTGCATTTTGACCCTTTCACAAATCAACAACAAGGGGAGGAGCCTCTCTCTAGTAGTTGCGCTTAACTCAGAGAATCTATCAATCTTGGAATGGAAGCTAATTCATCCGGGGAAGATTGCTGTGTGAAAGTGGCTGTTCACATCAGGCCATTGATTGGAGATGAGAAGCTTCAGGGATGTAAGGATTGTGTCACTTTAGTGCCTGGGAAACCTCAGGTTAGTCTGGCCTAATGTGATGAGAGTTTTGCCCAAACCAGCTCAATTTTTGATTCTCAGATTGCTTCTTGGATTTTAAGATTCATGGCTTGCCAAAGATCTGATGATGATGCATGTTCTTTTTTTGATCGGTGAAGTGCTGTCATGATCTGTGTTTTGGTGGTTTCATCACACCCACAAAGGCTTGTTTTTTACCTCCTCCAGTTTTGGGAAAAACACTACTAGTAGTATATATTTATGATTTATGATGATGATGACTCCTACTTTTTTTGGAACCTTGTATTTGTAATCTTGTTTTCTTATTCTTATTCTTTACTGTATTTTTTTCCTTTCTTGAGCAGTGCCGAGATTTACAAAATTTAGGGGTTTTATGAGTTGAATTTGGTCCTGAAATTGCAAAAACTTCAAAGGTGGTGTGTGTCTTTATGATTGATTATCTTCTCTGACTGAATTTTCATTTGTTTAATTGGTTGGCCTAGTGCAGTGATGAAAGAGCCCTGTCAATTTTTATTATTATTGTTATTGATGGTTTCCTTTCACTTTACTGTATGTACTTGACACATAGATTGCATCTTAGGTGAATCAATGTTTGTTGCAATTCATGGATTAGTGCAAGTTTATTATCATCAGTTATCTTTTCTTGTGTGTGAAGTGTGATTAATATTACCAGTGCTTCCTGGTGATCTTTGTGGCTATGCGTCTGCGTTTCCCTCTTTTGTCTGGTGATGAAATTTATGCAAATTAGTCCATGAATGGTATCGGAGTTTATGTTATTTCATGGGGTTGATCGTGCGTGGTGTTATATGCTCTTAGCCATTGTATCATTCATCAATTAGGACAAATTTTGTGTTTTCATTCATCTTGAAATTCATTCAGTCAAATTATTCGTATAATGGTACAGGTGCAAATTGGATCCCATTCGTTCACGTTTGATCATGTTTATGGAAGTACTGGCTCTCCCTCGGGTGCCATGTATGACGAGTGTGTTGCACCTCTGGTTGACGGATTATTTCAAGGATATAACGCAACTGTTCTTGCATATGGACAGGTAAAGTATGCATTAGCGTAAACAGTTCTCTGTACAAATGGATGTCAGTTTTAGAAAATGTTGAGAATTGAGTATCAACTGGTTTCCAGACAGGGTCAGGGAAAACATACACAATGGGAACGAGTCTCAAAGACGGATCCCATACTGGATTGATTCCCCAAGTTATGAATGCATTGTTCAGCAAGATTGAAACCCTCAAACATGAAATCGAATTCCAGTTACACGTTTCTTTCATTGAGGTTGATCAATTCATCAACTATTTACCGAATACTGCACTAGCTTGATTTGGCTTCAAATGCTGACATGTAGTCATAATTTTTTCGTTTCAAGATTCATAAAGAAGAAGTGAGGGACTTGCTAGATGCCAGCTCTGTTAATAGACAAGAGATGGCCAATGGACATGCTGGAAAAGTAGTCATCCCAGGAAAGCCGCCGATACAAATTCGTGAAACATCGAACGGTGTAATTACACTTGCAGGATCTACAGAGTGCAGTGTCAAGACACTGAAAGAAATGGCTGATTGCCTTGAGCAAGGATCACTAAGCAGGGCGACTGGCAGTACAAATATGAACCACCAATCAAGGTCATTTTACAATTTATTTTTCTCTGTGCACCTCTTTATTGGAGAGAGAACATCATGTTGGAGATGATTCTTGCTAATAAGTATCTCTCTGACAGCCGTTCGCATGCCATCTTCACAATCACAGTGGAGCAGATGCGACTGCATCCAGATTCTTGTAATGGTGGCAATCTAAATGATAGTATGCCTGATGAGTATCTGTGTGCCAAATTGCACTTGGTAGATCTTGCCGGATCAGAGCGTGCCAAGAGAACTGGCTCTGATGGTATGCGTTTCAAGGAAGGTAAAACAAGACTGCAACATTTAGCTTTTCTTTTTTAGTTAGATGCACCAGCTTAAACGTTTTATTTAATTCATGCTAGTACTTATGTAGGGGTTCACATTAACAAGGGCCTTCTTGCACTTGGCAATGTGATAAGTGCACTTGGCGATGAAAAGAAACGAAAAGAGGGTCTTCATGTGCCATATCGGGATAGTAAACTTACTCGTCTGCTGCAGGTTTGTCATACCACAAATCATCAAATGGTTACGTTTATTCATGTGACATCATAGTATAGCAAGTACCTTTTAATTATTAGACCGTTAGATAAGACCTTTATGTATTAGAATGTCCGTAAACATCTTTATTGCCATCAATAATCACTTGCACATTTGTATACCAGTGTTTACACATTTCATGGTTTGTATGCCTGACTAGTCATTTTGTACATGTATGCTGACAGGATTCTCTTGGGGGCAACAGCAGAACAGTAATGATAGGTATATTAAGTTTTTTATGTTTGATCGGGCATAATTTACCCATTCCCACTACCCATACCCAAGTTCAAAATATAATATTCAGACATGTTCTTTGCTGTCTTTTTAAAAGAAATAAAAAAAAAGAGAAAAAGGATTTTTTTTTTGAAAGTGTAGCATGACAACTACTTCAGTAAATTTTTGCTCATAATCTATCTATGTTGTTTTACAGCATGCATTAGTCCAGCGGATATAAATGCGGAAGAAACTCTAAACACTCTAAAATATGCTAACCGTGCTCGGAATATCCAGAACAAACCTGTTGTAAGTCATCTATATTCTATTGACTTCTTTGATATCCATTTAGGAGCTTCAAAGATATTCTGATGGTTCTTGAGTATTCTCTTTATCTGTATCATGATTTGAAAATGGTTTTGGTGGTTACTGATGACCAGGTTAACAGAGATCCAATATCCAGTGAAATGCTGAAGATGCGGCAACAGTTAGAATTTTTGCAAGCTGAACTTTGTGCCCGTGGTGGCGGAGTTTCATTTAGCGAAATACAGGTAACTATGACTTATGTAATATAACCTCGAGTATTTGGAAAATCAAAGAATGCAATAGATAATCTGGCATTCTTGCGTATCAAAGAAAGACCTTGCTCAAGCCTGTGATCTTGTCAATATGGAAGAGCTATGTTTCTCATTCTCCTTTGACTTAATTTCTGTTTATGGCGTGCAGGTTCTTAAAGATAGGATTGCTTGGCTCGAGAACACCAATGCGGAACTATGTCGAGAACTTAATGAATACCGTACCGGAGGAAGTCCTATTAGGCAACATGAGCCCATCACTAAGGTATGTATATTCCTGTAGCACACCATTTAAATGTTTATTATGACTACACATCTGAATGTCATAGACATGCAGGTTAATGGAACTGGTCCTATGAAAAGTGAAGGGTTGAAACGGGGATTACAAAGTATGGAGACATCCGATTATCTGATGAGTGAAACCGGTATGTTCCTCTACGTTGTTATTAGCTTCCAATTCAATATAGCCTCTAGTGAGACAAGGGAAATTACTATTATTTTCAACTCATGGAATTCAATTATCAGTATCTGTTGGCGATTCTGGAGATATAGACGAAGATACCGCAAAAGAATTGGAGCATACATATATCCGGGATAGTATGGATAAAGAGTTGAATGAATTAAATCGAAAATTGGAGCAGAAAGAGGTAATCCAAGCTTTCCATCATATATGTCACATCAAGAATGATTGCTGGTATTAACTATATAAATTTGAAAATCATGAGGAATATTACTGTAACTCTTGCTGGAAGTATGTAGTTTCCTATGAATGATTCCTGGCAGTAAATATATAAATTTGAACATCATGAGGTGAACGGAGTATTTCTGTAACTCTTGCTGGAATTAAGTAGTTTCCTGTTTCAAATTTCGTCACTACGACTACGATACCAAAATTTCAACAACTGCCTCTCTCCTTTTTCTCATGAGTCTTATTCTGTATTCTTTCCTACTTGTAAAGCTTTCGTGGTGTATATTTGTGACACAATGTGCTACACACTACTTGGGTTGACGAGGAATACTGTTTTCCTGCTGAATTTGTTTTGAACTTTTGATATGTCTGGGTTCTGTTAGAAAGTTGAAATTCTTAATCAAATTTGATCTACACCTTGCAGTCTGAGATGAAATTAGTTGGAGGATGTGACACTACTGCTCTTAAGCAACACTTCGGAAAGAAAATTATGGAACTCGAGGAGGAAAAAAGGACTGTGCAGGTACCATTATTAGAGATACATTTATTCTGTAAAAATCGTCACGATTTAACCGTGTATATTATCTAATACCTTTTTTTAAACCTTAATTGTTGCAGTGCGATAGGGATCGGCTATTGGCAGAAGTTGAAAACCTCTCAGCAAATACCGACGGACATGAACAGAAAATGCAAGATGTGCATGCTCAGAAACTAAAAGTCCTTGAAGCTCAGGTTCACCTTTTTGTTTTTCATTCATTTCTTTTTGCTCGATTTGTTGAATAGCCTATGTCGTGCCTTGTGCCGTTGCCTATGTATTTGTCATAACATATGTATATGCATTTGGTACCAGATACAAGATCTTAAGAAGAAACAAGAGAATCAGGTTCAACTTTTGAAACAGAAACAAAAGAGTGACGACGAAGCAAAAAAGTTGCAAGAGGAAATACAGTGCATAAAGGCACAAAAGGTGCTTCATTTTACTTTTCAATTTTCACTTGCTAACATGTTTTTTTTGCATTCTAGTTTTCGACTATTATCTGGTTTTGTAGGTTCAATTGCAACACAAGATTAAACAAGAAACAGAACAATTTCGACATTGGAAGGCATCACGAGAGAAGGAATTGTTACAGGTAAGTTGACTGCTGAATAGTTCTAAGTAAGATTGTTTGTAAAAGTAATAACAGCTTATATTTGCTATTTTTTATAAAAAATATTTTAAAATTCAAAGGACATTGTAATCTACTTATAGTGATATGCCATATACGGGTTGGAAAGTACATACAAGGCAATCTGTGACTGAGCAACTGGACCCAAGTTTTAATTCTTAGTCATTGAGCATGTTACCTTCTGAGCCTTTTTTCTTCTCCAGCTACTGAATTTTATTTTTGCATTATATTGTTCATGTACAGTTAAGAAAGGAAGGGAGGAGAAACGAGTATGAGAGGCACAAGTTGCAAGCTTTGAATCAACGTCAAAAAATGGTGAGAACCTTCAACATACCCGTGCACCTATGGTTGTGAAGGAAGATGTTTCATGTATCAATTGTGTACAAATAAGACTGAACTTCAACAGATATTAGTTCAGCCCTGATTGCGCAATCGGACTGTATATGTGCCAATACCGACAAAGTTCAGCCTAATTTATACCTTTAACCTCTGGGCCGATTTTATTTCAGGTTCTCCAGAGAAAAACTGAAGAAGCTGCAATGGCTACCAAGAGGTTAAAAGAATTGCTAGAAGCACGCAAATCTTCACCACGGGAAAACTCTGGTTAGTTTTTCTATTTGATAGCATTTTGTTGTAAAATAATTATTCCTGCTTTTTTGGAAGATTATTTGATGGAACTAATATAGTCATATATGCAACTTATTGTTGATATAGGCATTTTACTTCAAAAAGTTCTATTTACTGCACAACTAATGCATTTTCTACTAATCTTGAATCCCTTCGCAGTGACCAGCAATGGACATGGAGCAAATGGGCAGGTAATCCTTTACTATCCCCTGGCACATGATGTAGTAGTCCTTGTTCAGTGGTTTGAACAAGCCATGTAATCTATTTTTTTGTATGTAGACCAATGAGAAGACCTTGCAACGTTGGCTTGACCATGAGCTGGAAGTAATGGTGAATGTTCATGAAGTTCGTTATGAATATGAGAAGCAGAGTCAAGTGTAAGCAGTGTTCCAGCATATTATCTTCTTTGCAGCAAATTCTGATACTAAATAAGTTTTTGTTGGCTAATCTCCAGACGAGCAGCACTGGCGGAAGAGTTGGCTGTTTTGAGACAAGTAGATGAATTCGCTTCAAAGGGTGTTAGCCCTCCTAGAGGGAAAAATGGCCTTTCTAGGTGAGTTAATTTCAAATGGCATCGTTTTATGTCAATGTATTTGAGCCCTCTATTGTCGCCAAGATAACACAACTTGCCCTTGTGTTTTTAAAACTGTGTACCTCCGCTATAACTAACTACACAAGCATAAGGCCATAAAAGAATTACTGTAAATTTTCAAAACACAATGGCATAGGTGTTGCCTGGCTATTGGTTGGGGGATCCAGGTTTAGATGCTTTTCAATCAGGGCATACTAAAGCAATTATTAAGTATACATTGTGGGCTTGATTTGCCATCAATTTTGTAACTTTTCTTGATCTTCTACCAGGGCATCTTCAATGTCACCAAACGCAAGAATGGCTAGAATTGCTTCCCTTGAAAGCATGCTGAGCATTTCATCGAATTCACTTGTTGCTATGGCCTCACAGCTTTCAGAAGCTGAGGAACGAGAGCGTGGCATCAGTAATCGTGGACGCTGGAACCAGCTTCGTTCAATGGGGGAAGCTAAAAACCTGCTCCAGTTTATGTTCAACTATCTTGGGGATGCAAGGTAATTTTTTTTGGAATGTTGAGCCGGAATTACCAATTTATCATAGATATTCTTATATCTGTCCTCTACTGAAAAGTAAAACTCCCTCCACCCATTTCAAATGTGGCACTGTGTTTCTGGGTAGAAAAATAGCAAGTTTTATACAAGAACCATTTTTATTGTCATTACTTGGTTGAGTTGGTTCATTCTGAATTTCTGGACATAAAATAATATTCACCAACTTTTATTATTTATTTAACTTTTCATGTTTTAACAAACATCCTGCGAATGGTGAATGGTACATTTGATTTCTAAAGGAGGGAGTCAATATTGTTCACCAACTGCCTCTTTTACGACAAAAAGTCCCTTGTTCGAATCCTTTTTAATACTTGTAACTACTAACTACTAGAAGTCGGCATCTTTTAAACCATAAGGGGATATGCATTACTTTCAAAATGTTTACTTTTGAATAACGAATCCATTTTACGGAAACATTCTGTCATGAACAGGTGCCAGTTGTGGGAGATGGATGTTGAAATGAAAGAGATGAAAGAGCAGATGAAAGAACTTGTAGGCTTATTGCGACAAAGTGAAATCAGAAGAAAGGAAGTTGAGAAGGAGCTAAAATTGAGAGAGCAATCTAGTGCTAATGAATTGGCAACACCACCACCTTCAGTGAGTTCTGTTTATATGCTCATGCTAGAAGTGCATATGAACTTCTACTAATTTTATATGTTTGTGTTCCAAGTGCATATGAACCTTTAATTTAAATTGTGTTTTGACTATTCTGTTGCTACAGGTAAACCCTTATAAACAATACAACAATGACTTGAATGGCCCTCCTTCTCCAATTCCAGTTCCAGCTCAGAAACAACTCAAATATACAGCTGGAATTGCAAATGGTTCGGTCAGAGAGTCAGCAGCATTCCATGATCAAGTGCGAAAGGTTAATTTTCTTCTCCCTTGATCACGGTTGGGGATATTTGCAAAGGAACACCCTGCATTATGTATAACTTGGTGCAAATCTGCTTGCAAAACCGCTTTTCTATTCCAAAAGTTGAAAAGTCCTCTTCATGGGTTTTTCTTTTTTTTTCTTCCTTCCAAAAACCACAAGCAAAAGACTTAGCATTTAGGCACAATATTAAAAAACAAGGGGTTCCATTCCATGCAGTAAAAATTGAAACGGACAGTTGGTTCAAATTATTTAACATGAGGATTCCTGCATTTATCTCTCGAGAATGTTAAACAAAGGTTTCGGTTTTTCTAATACCAACCATTTTGCTTGTAGATGGTACCTCTTGGTCAGTTGTCAATGAAGAAATTAGCACTTGCGGGACATGGTGGGAAACTTTGGAGATGGAAGAGGAGTCATCATCAGTGGCTGTTACAGTTCAAATGGAAATGGCAAAAACCGTGGAAACTTTCAGAATGGATAAAACATAGTGACGAAACAATTATGAGATCTAAACCACGTCCACAGGCACTACCTGATGTGGCCTACAGAAGAAATGGTCGTTAGTTCAATATTAATCAACCATATATATTGTTTGCTGACCTTTCCAGCCCCAATACATTGGCACCAGGGAATTGAATTGGATAATTGCTGGTATGTACATACTATTCTATTGCATTCTTTTCTTGTTTTCTTTCAGCAAACATGCAATTGCAGTGCATCAGTTTTTATTTTCTTGGTGCTTACCCTTTCATCATTTTCCATTCCTTATTTATTATACAGGATGACGTATAAAGTGGCAGTTGGGATTTGCCTCTAGCCGTATTGGTAGAAGATGAAAATACGAAGCGATGGTTTGTGACCCTCGGAGTTTTGTAGCTGTTGCTGCTCGCACAATTGTAATACATGGAGTATTGCATTATTGGTGGTGGAATTCTGATTATGGGAGATGGTATATTTTGATTTGCATCTCTTGGTGATCTGCATTGTTGTACATATACAGACAGCCAAATCCAACATTTCTGAAGGAAATTCAGTCATGTGTAGATTTTCCTTTTGTTTTTTCTAGTGTTTCTGTTTTCTTGTTTCATTCTTTCTTCTCTTTCTTTTTTTTCCATGGCTAATTGGTCACTGTAGATTGTGTGTAAACAAGTTAAACACAACAGTGATTTGTATAAGTTGTGCTTATGTAGTAATGTTGTTCTGTATTAACTGTAGTGATATGATTAGATGAAAGGAATCGAGTTTGAATGCATTTGTATACATATGAAGTTGTTTCCTTTAAGAAGGATTATTAGTATATATTTACTTGGATGCTAGTTTAATTCTTTCTCTTCGTCTTAAAAACCATTCGGTTCAGTTTAGATTTGCATAGTTCAGAGAATTGAACCTAACTTAACTTGTGAAACCAACATGACTTCATCAACTTAATGCGCATTAAGGTTTAACTAACCAAGAACTGAGAACTGATTGCAGATAAATCATCCAGTTTTCAAACAATAAACAACCATAGTACTTTAGCTATAGAAACTCTTTTGAAAGAAAGAAAAACAGAGAGAAAGAACACATTGACACAGAAATCTCAAGTTCCATTCGAAATGCATTAGGATATAAAATTTGGTCATAGCTCATACAACAATCTATTCTTCCCTTAGCATTGCAATCCAGTCCAAGTAAATATATTTGTACAGAAGAGCTAATCCTATAACAATTCTCGTTGCAAAAGAAAATTCATAGCACAACGAGACACACTACGATGCCCTTGGATCATGCAGGAAGCCGTCCTCTGTCAAGACGACTTCCTTAATTTCCTGTATCATCTTCAAAACTTGCCACATTGTTGGTCTTTGATCTGGCAGAATCACCCTGCAAGCCATGGCCACCTCAAGAAGCATTCCTGATCGATTTTCTTCACCAACCTCTTCCCTGATAGATCTCACCCAGTACATCATATCATCTGGCTCCAAATTTGGGTGTTGAGAAGGGGGCTTCCCTGTTAAAAGCTCGATCAAGAGAACACCAAATGAATAGACATCACACTTGGCTTGTGCCTGCTGGGGATTGAATACACGAATTTCAGGAGCTTTATATGCAATGGAGTCTTCATCTTCATCTGCCGCAGGGCTGCTGGCAAGGGCGACAAGACAATAGTCGGTTAGGCAAGCTTCAAAGTCAGAACCAAGAAGGACGTTTGACGCCTTGAGATTTCCATGGACAAGCCTCCAGGCCTGGTGGATGTAGGAGAGGCCCTGTGCTACATCCTCTGCTATTTTTAAGCAGGATGTCCAATGAAGGGGTTTTGCTCTTGCTGACTTCGAACCTGTAAATTAAACAAGTTCGATTCAGAGTAGTTACTATCAGAATCAGACTATCAGACTATCAGTCTATCACTTCATGATCTTTTTGCAATTGAAATTCTGTAAAAGAATGGCAAAGTTAAGTACAGTTTACAGTTGTACCAAGTACACAATCTATATTATTGGAGTTGCTGATATAGAGTAAGACTTCATTTCTCAGCTACTCTACTGTGACTCCATTGCACACATTGAAAGCTAGTAACTAACACTTGAAGTCAAAACATTTGCACAACTAAGGGTATTTGCACCATAAGGTACTTGCACAATTAAGTGTATTTACAAACCATTATTTTGCAGCTACTCAGTGCACTTCATTGCACATAATTGAAGGCAAATTATTAACACTATGAAGTCAAATTGGATATGTAATTACTTCTGATCTGCTCTACCAATAATTCCACTGCATACTTCTGTAACCGGCACATAAGTGCGCCCTAGGACGTACAACTGCACTGCTATCTTCCAAACAGTGCTGGGAAAAATTATTGCAAAGATTGCCAATATCTAGAGCATCATATATATGCAATATATTCCAATATGGTTGAAAGAACAATAATCATGCATAAATGTAATGCAGCTTCAAATTGACATCTCACTTCTACACAAACAAGACATTGATAATGCATTAATGCCTATGTTACGTGGCCATCCCCTGGAAAGTTAGCAAACATGACCAACGACATCAGTAATCAGCCCCCTGAAAATTTGTTTTCCATCTCTAATTTCCTAGTTGAACGAGGCAAATATATGCTCCATTAATTCTCAAGAACAAGCAAGTGATTGAATCACCATTTTTAGATTTCCACCAAAAGTAAAATCACTTGGCCTGACTGAAATCGTGATGTACTGTACTAAGTACTACTTACTCCCTCACTTAACCGGACAAAAGGAGTAACACATTCTCAAACTCCCCCACTTGGTGGACGCACCCTCTCTCGGATAAACATGCCCTCATCCTAGAGTAATTTGACCTTACATTGATCCCTTTTTTGTAATATCCTAGTTTCAAGTATAACTTTGTGAAAGTGTAGAGAGGCCAACACAAGTTTCTAGTAAAACATAGGAGTATTCTATAATTATACTCCATATGGTATTATGAAAAGATTAGTGTAATGACTATAGCTTGTATGTAACGGCCATAAAACAGCCACATTAATCTACTATGCTGACCCCGAGATAATCTCCAATAAACAAAGTACCTATGCAGTTTCACCTTACTCCACAGCCTATATTCCGTGCAGTTTCACAAATCTCAAAATGTTTATCAACCCAAAGTCTCAAATCTCAATGACAGAGGAATCTATAGTACCATTATGCATTATATGCCACTTAGTCACTAATTACATGATCAAGTAAATACAGAAATCTCATGCAAAATCATACATCAATGACATTTTTTGCAGATAGAAAGATAGGACTAAGATATAGAGCAACTTAATGAGTTTCTTTATGCATCACTCTATCCTGAAAACTCGAACGTAAAGGAACACAAATTCTTGTAATGGTGTTCTTGTAAAGGAACACAAATTCTTATGGAGTACTAATTATGCTAAATTTCATCACAATTAAGATCAGTATGCCACTTCAATCAACAAAGTTTAACGTAACACGTAAAGTTCACTAAAACAAAGTCAGGAACTTACCATGAATAAGAGATGAAAGACTGCCATTAGGCTGGTAATCATACACCAAAAGCCTCTCTTCCTTCGCCTGAAAATACGCTCTCAACGGCACCAATGTAGGATGCCTCAGCCCTCCAACCGCTTCCAAATGCTCCTCAAACACCTCCTTACTCACACCCGCCAATCTCGCGCCTTCCAGCCGCTTCACCGTCACGATCAGCCGGGTATCGAGCACGGCCTTATACGTAGTCCCCATGGTACCCCTCCCCAAGAGCTCCGCAGAAGCTCTCATCAGCTGGTCCAATGTATACACCTGCACCTCACCAGCACAGAAAGCCAAGCTCCCACTCCTCCCCATTACCATTTTACCCTCCTGCACTCTCTTCACCTTCTCCTCCAGCTCATTGTTATCCTCCTCAATTCTCATCACAGCCTCAGCATTAACACTCAGGGGCATTTTCGTACTTTCAGACTCCAACCCCCTTTCTCTTTTCCTCCTCATTTTCAGAGCCAATGAAATCAGCAAAATTGACAGTACCACTAACCCTACTGATAATCCGATGACCATAGCAACTTTCTTGTGCTTCCGATTCTTTCCGTTACTGTCCACGGCGGCGCGGGGATGTGCTCTCTGGCTGAGAGACGACGCCGCCGCATGCGGCGGCGGCGCCTCGGAGGAGAAGAAGGGTTTGGTGGAGTGGCATTGCTTGTGAACAATCTGGCCGCAGAGACCGGGGTTTGTGTCAAACGACGTAGTTTTGAAGAGCGAGAGAGTCGGAGTGACCGGAATTGGGCCGGAGAGGTCATTGTGTGACACATTGAATATCTGGAGACTAGAAAAATTGAACGGCGGGATGGTGCCGTTGAACCGGTTGAAGTCGAGCCGGAGATAGTACAGCCGGTCCAATTGGTTGAGAGAGAAAGGGATCGGACCGGAGAGCATGTTGGAAGAAAGGTCCAGTGTCTTGAGCCGGTGAAGCGTCGAAACTGAAGGCGGAACGTTGCCGGAGAAGTAGTTATGAGAGAGGAAGAGCACTTTGAGGTTGAGCAAACCGGAGAGGTCCGGGATTGGACCGGTGAGCGAGTTGTTCTGGAGACTCAGGACCCGGAGCTGGCTGAGTTTAGTTAATGTGTCCGGAGCGAAAATGCCGCCGAGGTTCTTGTTTTCGATGACGAGCTTGACGATACTCGAGTCGGAGCATTCGACGCCGTCCCATTTGCAGAAATGGTGGGGGGTTCGGGGAGAGAATGGGAGGTGGTTGTGCAAATCGGATTTGGACTTGAATTCGAGCAATGCGGCTGCGTCGATTGGTTGTGTGGATGCGTTCTTTGGAGAAGCAATGGCTAGGCCAAGAATGGTG
>JAQRGC012306880.1:0-14098 GCA_028659135.1 Plantago lanceolata | reverse complement strand
TTTAAAGTTTACGGAGGAAGTATAAAACTAATTAAAACATAACACGTAAAACATGTATGACTACTTAAAAAACCGTGAAGGTGTTATATGTACGCGAATCAAACTCAACTTGACTTTGTAACGTGTTACATTGACTTTTCAGATCGAGACATGACGACACAATTAGTTATGAACTAGACAAAACTTATTTGTGAAAGTCGAATATAATGAATTATCATTATTTTTCCTGTCATATATCTATCAGATTATTATATTTTATTATAAAAACTATAAATTACAGAATTACCACAAGTCCACAACGCATCGTAATAAAGTATGTGGACCCTACAAACTATACGACCGACCGATATCGCAATAATCAAACTTAACATCTAAAATACACCAAAAGTAACTCAATTTACCACACCAAACTTAGGTAAAAAAAGGGCAGTGTTCATAAATTTTTTAATTCACCGAAAGATATCTATCTATATAAAGAAAGAAAAAGATAAACAAAATGAAAAGTCAGCAAAAGAAAGAAGTGAAGAAAGCTACGTTTAAGGAGGAGGAGTACAATGAAAGGTTTGATTAGATACATGGTACAACCTCCTTCACTAATTATCTGCACTGCACCCCCTCAACTGAGTCACTGACTGACTTTACTGAGTACTGACCGTTTGGAAATGGAAATGGTGGTCGCTAGGCTTTGCTGGCGTGACAGATTTCCAGTTAAGACCATGGAAAAAAAAGAAAGAAGATGATAGCCGACAAATTCTTCATTTATTATTATTAATTCATTCTTACTCCACAATTTATTTTAAAGAGGAAATAAAGAATAAAAACATCCCAAGTGAAAAAAAGTGCTTGTCCTTACCTTCATTTCCCACACTTCTAATCTCTCTCTTTGTTTCTCTCTCTAAAACACACATACACAGATACAGTAGCTTCTTCTTCTCTTTCTCTTTCTCTTTCTCTTTCTTGTAGTAGTAGTACAGTGGAGTATAGTATACTATACTATACCTTCCACAACTACCCATTTACAAACACATATGTAAATCTACTTGTTAGTTGTTACACAGCTACAACATTCTCTCTCTGTATGTGTGTGTGAGTGCCTATCTTTCATTTTCATTTCTGGTAACAAAATAACTCTCTTTTTCTGTCCTTACCCATCAGATTTCTCTGTTTCTCAACAAACCTCATTAGGCACCAGCAACTGCATTTTGACCCTTTCACAAATCAACAACAAGGGGAGGAGCCTCTCTCTAGTAGTTGCGCTTAACTCAGAGAATCTATCAATCTTGGAATGGAAGCTAATTCATCCGGGGAAGATTGCTGTGTGAAAGTGGCTGTTCACATCAGGCCATTGATTGGAGATGAGAAGCTTCAGGGATGTAAGGATTGTGTCACTTTAGTGCCTGGGAAACCTCAGGTTAGTCTGGCCTAATGTGATGAGAGTTTTGCCCAAACCAGCTCAATTTTTGATTCTCAGATTGCTTCTTGGATTTTAAGATTCATGGCTTGCCAAAGATCTGATGATGATGCATGTTCTTTTTTTGATCGGTGAAGTGCTGTCATGATCTGTGTTTTGGTGGTTTCATCACACCCACAAAGGCTTGTTTTTTACCTCCTCCAGTTTTGGGAAAAACACTACTAGTAGTATATATTTATGATTTATGATGATGATGACTCCTACTTTTTTTGGAACCTTGTATTTGTAATCTTGTTTTCTTATTCTTATTCTTTACTGTATTTTTTTCCTTTCTTGAGCAGTGCCGAGATTTACAAAATTTAGGGGTTTTATGAGTTGAATTTGGTCCTGAAATTGCAAAAACTTCAAAGGTGGTGTGTGTCTTTATGATTGATTATCTTCTCTGACTGAATTTTCATTTGTTTAATTGGTTGGCCTAGTGCAGTGATGAAAGAGCCCTGTCAATTTTTATTATTATTGTTATTGATGGTTTCCTTTCACTTTACTGTATGTACTTGACACATAGATTGCATCTTAGGTGAATCAATGTTTGTTGCAATTCATGGATTAGTGCAAGTTTATTATCATCAGTTATCTTTTCTTGTGTGTGAAGTGTGATTAATATTACCAGTGCTTCCTGGTGATCTTTGTGGCTATGCGTCTGCGTTTCCCTCTTTTGTCTGGTGATGAAATTTATGCAAATTAGTCCATGAATGGTATCGGAGTTTATGTTATTTCATGGGGTTGATCGTGCGTGGTGTTATATGCTCTTAGCCATTGTATCATTCATCAATTAGGACAAATTTTGTGTTTTCATTCATCTTGAAATTCATTCAGTCAAATTATTCGTATAATGGTACAGGTGCAAATTGGATCCCATTCGTTCACGTTTGATCATGTTTATGGAAGTACTGGCTCTCCCTCGGGTGCCATGTATGACGAGTGTGTTGCACCTCTGGTTGACGGATTATTTCAAGGATATAACGCAACTGTTCTTGCATATGGACAGGTAAAGTATGCATTAGCGTAAACAGTTCTCTGTACAAATGGATGTCAGTTTTAGAAAATGTTGAGAATTGAGTATCAACTGGTTTCCAGACAGGGTCAGGGAAAACATACACAATGGGAACGAGTCTCAAAGACGGATCCCATACTGGATTGATTCCCCAAGTTATGAATGCATTGTTCAGCAAGATTGAAACCCTCAAACATGAAATCGAATTCCAGTTACACGTTTCTTTCATTGAGGTTGATCAATTCATCAACTATTTACCGAATACTGCACTAGCTTGATTTGGCTTCAAATGCTGACATGTAGTCATAATTTTTTCGTTTCAAGATTCATAAAGAAGAAGTGAGGGACTTGCTAGATGCCAGCTCTGTTAATAGACAAGAGATGGCCAATGGACATGCTGGAAAAGTAGTCATCCCAGGAAAGCCGCCGATACAAATTCGTGAAACATCGAACGGTGTAATTACACTTGCAGGATCTACAGAGTGCAGTGTCAAGACACTGAAAGAAATGGCTGATTGCCTTGAGCAAGGATCACTAAGCAGGGCGACTGGCAGTACAAATATGAACCACCAATCAAGGTCATTTTACAATTTATTTTTCTCTGTGCACCTCTTTATTGGAGAGAGAACATCATGTTGGAGATGATTCTTGCTAATAAGTATCTCTCTGACAGCCGTTCGCATGCCATCTTCACAATCACAGTGGAGCAGATGCGACTGCATCCAGATTCTTGTAATGGTGGCAATCTAAATGATAGTATGCCTGATGAGTATCTGTGTGCCAAATTGCACTTGGTAGATCTTGCCGGATCAGAGCGTGCCAAGAGAACTGGCTCTGATGGTATGCGTTTCAAGGAAGGTAAAACAAGACTGCAACATTTAGCTTTTCTTTTTTAGTTAGATGCACCAGCTTAAACGTTTTATTTAATTCATGCTAGTACTTATGTAGGGGTTCACATTAACAAGGGCCTTCTTGCACTTGGCAATGTGATAAGTGCACTTGGCGATGAAAAGAAACGAAAAGAGGGTCTTCATGTGCCATATCGGGATAGTAAACTTACTCGTCTGCTGCAGGTTTGTCATACCACAAATCATCAAATGGTTACGTTTATTCATGTGACATCATAGTATAGCAAGTACCTTTTAATTATTAGACCGTTAGATAAGACCTTTATGTATTAGAATGTCCGTAAACATCTTTATTGCCATCAATAATCACTTGCACATTTGTATACCAGTGTTTACACATTTCATGGTTTGTATGCCTGACTAGTCATTTTGTACATGTATGCTGACAGGATTCTCTTGGGGGCAACAGCAGAACAGTAATGATAGGTATATTAAGTTTTTTATGTTTGATCGGGCATAATTTACCCATTCCCACTACCCATACCCAAGTTCAAAATATAATATTCAGACATGTTCTTTGCTGTCTTTTTAAAAGAAATAAAAAAAAAGAGAAAAAGGATTTTTTTTTTGAAAGTGTAGCATGACAACTACTTCAGTAAATTTTTGCTCATAATCTATCTATGTTGTTTTACAGCATGCATTAGTCCAGCGGATATAAATGCGGAAGAAACTCTAAACACTCTAAAATATGCTAACCGTGCTCGGAATATCCAGAACAAACCTGTTGTAAGTCATCTATATTCTATTGACTTCTTTGATATCCATTTAGGAGCTTCAAAGATATTCTGATGGTTCTTGAGTATTCTCTTTATCTGTATCATGATTTGAAAATGGTTTTGGTGGTTACTGATGACCAGGTTAACAGAGATCCAATATCCAGTGAAATGCTGAAGATGCGGCAACAGTTAGAATTTTTGCAAGCTGAACTTTGTGCCCGTGGTGGCGGAGTTTCATTTAGCGAAATACAGGTAACTATGACTTATGTAATATAACCTCGAGTATTTGGAAAATCAAAGAATGCAATAGATAATCTGGCATTCTTGCGTATCAAAGAAAGACCTTGCTCAAGCCTGTGATCTTGTCAATATGGAAGAGCTATGTTTCTCATTCTCCTTTGACTTAATTTCTGTTTATGGCGTGCAGGTTCTTAAAGATAGGATTGCTTGGCTCGAGAACACCAATGCGGAACTATGTCGAGAACTTAATGAATACCGTACCGGAGGAAGTCCTATTAGGCAACATGAGCCCATCACTAAGGTATGTATATTCCTGTAGCACACCATTTAAATGTTTATTATGACTACACATCTGAATGTCATAGACATGCAGGTTAATGGAACTGGTCCTATGAAAAGTGAAGGGTTGAAACGGGGATTACAAAGTATGGAGACATCCGATTATCTGATGAGTGAAACCGGTATGTTCCTCTACGTTGTTATTAGCTTCCAATTCAATATAGCCTCTAGTGAGACAAGGGAAATTACTATTATTTTCAACTCATGGAATTCAATTATCAGTATCTGTTGGCGATTCTGGAGATATAGACGAAGATACCGCAAAAGAATTGGAGCATACATATATCCGGGATAGTATGGATAAAGAGTTGAATGAATTAAATCGAAAATTGGAGCAGAAAGAGGTAATCCAAGCTTTCCATCATATATGTCACATCAAGAATGATTGCTGGTATTAACTATATAAATTTGAAAATCATGAGGAATATTACTGTAACTCTTGCTGGAAGTATGTAGTTTCCTATGAATGATTCCTGGCAGTAAATATATAAATTTGAACATCATGAGGTGAACGGAGTATTTCTGTAACTCTTGCTGGAATTAAGTAGTTTCCTGTTTCAAATTTCGTCACTACGACTACGATACCAAAATTTCAACAACTGCCTCTCTCCTTTTTCTCATGAGTCTTATTCTGTATTCTTTCCTACTTGTAAAGCTTTCGTGGTGTATATTTGTGACACAATGTGCTACACACTACTTGGGTTGACGAGGAATACTGTTTTCCTGCTGAATTTGTTTTGAACTTTTGATATGTCTGGGTTCTGTTAGAAAGTTGAAATTCTTAATCAAATTTGATCTACACCTTGCAGTCTGAGATGAAATTAGTTGGAGGATGTGACACTACTGCTCTTAAGCAACACTTCGGAAAGAAAATTATGGAACTCGAGGAGGAAAAAAGGACTGTGCAGGTACCATTATTAGAGATACATTTATTCTGTAAAAATCGTCACGATTTAACCGTGTATATTATCTAATACCTTTTTTTAAACCTTAATTGTTGCAGTGCGATAGGGATCGGCTATTGGCAGAAGTTGAAAACCTCTCAGCAAATACCGACGGACATGAACAGAAAATGCAAGATGTGCATGCTCAGAAACTAAAAGTCCTTGAAGCTCAGGTTCACCTTTTTGTTTTTCATTCATTTCTTTTTGCTCGATTTGTTGAATAGCCTATGTCGTGCCTTGTGCCGTTGCCTATGTATTTGTCATAACATATGTATATGCATTTGGTACCAGATACAAGATCTTAAGAAGAAACAAGAGAATCAGGTTCAACTTTTGAAACAGAAACAAAAGAGTGACGACGAAGCAAAAAAGTTGCAAGAGGAAATACAGTGCATAAAGGCACAAAAGGTGCTTCATTTTACTTTTCAATTTTCACTTGCTAACATGTTTTTTTTGCATTCTAGTTTTCGACTATTATCTGGTTTTGTAGGTTCAATTGCAACACAAGATTAAACAAGAAACAGAACAATTTCGACATTGGAAGGCATCACGAGAGAAGGAATTGTTACAGGTAAGTTGACTGCTGAATAGTTCTAAGTAAGATTGTTTGTAAAAGTAATAACAGCTTATATTTGCTATTTTTTATAAAAAATATTTTAAAATTCAAAGGACATTGTAATCTACTTATAGTGATATGCCATATACGGGTTGGAAAGTACATACAAGGCAATCTGTGACTGAGCAACTGGACCCAAGTTTTAATTCTTAGTCATTGAGCATGTTACCTTCTGAGCCTTTTTTCTTCTCCAGCTACTGAATTTTATTTTTGCATTATATTGTTCATGTACAGTTAAGAAAGGAAGGGAGGAGAAACGAGTATGAGAGGCACAAGTTGCAAGCTTTGAATCAACGTCAAAAAATGGTGAGAACCTTCAACATACCCGTGCACCTATGGTTGTGAAGGAAGATGTTTCATGTATCAATTGTGTACAAATAAGACTGAACTTCAACAGATATTAGTTCAGCCCTGATTGCGCAATCGGACTGTATATGTGCCAATACCGACAAAGTTCAGCCTAATTTATACCTTTAACCTCTGGGCCGATTTTATTTCAGGTTCTCCAGAGAAAAACTGAAGAAGCTGCAATGGCTACCAAGAGGTTAAAAGAATTGCTAGAAGCACGCAAATCTTCACCACGGGAAAACTCTGGTTAGTTTTTCTATTTGATAGCATTTTGTTGTAAAATAATTATTCCTGCTTTTTTGGAAGATTATTTGATGGAACTAATATAGTCATATATGCAACTTATTGTTGATATAGGCATTTTACTTCAAAAAGTTCTATTTACTGCACAACTAATGCATTTTCTACTAATCTTGAATCCCTTCGCAGTGACCAGCAATGGACATGGAGCAAATGGGCAGGTAATCCTTTACTATCCCCTGGCACATGATGTAGTAGTCCTTGTTCAGTGGTTTGAACAAGCCATGTAATCTATTTTTTTGTATGTAGACCAATGAGAAGACCTTGCAACGTTGGCTTGACCATGAGCTGGAAGTAATGGTGAATGTTCATGAAGTTCGTTATGAATATGAGAAGCAGAGTCAAGTGTAAGCAGTGTTCCAGCATATTATCTTCTTTGCAGCAAATTCTGATACTAAATAAGTTTTTGTTGGCTAATCTCCAGACGAGCAGCACTGGCGGAAGAGTTGGCTGTTTTGAGACAAGTAGATGAATTCGCTTCAAAGGGTGTTAGCCCTCCTAGAGGGAAAAATGGCCTTTCTAGGTGAGTTAATTTCAAATGGCATCGTTTTATGTCAATGTATTTGAGCCCTCTATTGTCGCCAAGATAACACAACTTGCCCTTGTGTTTTTAAAACTGTGTACCTCCGCTATAACTAACTACACAAGCATAAGGCCATAAAAGAATTACTGTAAATTTTCAAAACACAATGGCATAGGTGTTGCCTGGCTATTGGTTGGGGGATCCAGGTTTAGATGCTTTTCAATCAGGGCATACTAAAGCAATTATTAAGTATACATTGTGGGCTTGATTTGCCATCAATTTTGTAACTTTTCTTGATCTTCTACCAGGGCATCTTCAATGTCACCAAACGCAAGAATGGCTAGAATTGCTTCCCTTGAAAGCATGCTGAGCATTTCATCGAATTCACTTGTTGCTATGGCCTCACAGCTTTCAGAAGCTGAGGAACGAGAGCGTGGCATCAGTAATCGTGGACGCTGGAACCAGCTTCGTTCAATGGGGGAAGCTAAAAACCTGCTCCAGTTTATGTTCAACTATCTTGGGGATGCAAGGTAATTTTTTTTGGAATGTTGAGCCGGAATTACCAATTTATCATAGATATTCTTATATCTGTCCTCTACTGAAAAGTAAAACTCCCTCCACCCATTTCAAATGTGGCACTGTGTTTCTGGGTAGAAAAATAGCAAGTTTTATACAAGAACCATTTTTATTGTCATTACTTGGTTGAGTTGGTTCATTCTGAATTTCTGGACATAAAATAATATTCACCAACTTTTATTATTTATTTAACTTTTCATGTTTTAACAAACATCCTGCGAATGGTGAATGGTACATTTGATTTCTAAAGGAGGGAGTCAATATTGTTCACCAACTGCCTCTTTTACGACAAAAAGTCCCTTGTTCGAATCCTTTTTAATACTTGTAACTACTAACTACTAGAAGTCGGCATCTTTTAAACCATAAGGGGATATGCATTACTTTCAAAATGTTTACTTTTGAATAACGAATCCATTTTACGGAAACATTCTGTCATGAACAGGTGCCAGTTGTGGGAGATGGATGTTGAAATGAAAGAGATGAAAGAGCAGATGAAAGAACTTGTAGGCTTATTGCGACAAAGTGAAATCAGAAGAAAGGAAGTTGAGAAGGAGCTAAAATTGAGAGAGCAATCTAGTGCTAATGAATTGGCAACACCACCACCTTCAGTGAGTTCTGTTTATATGCTCATGCTAGAAGTGCATATGAACTTCTACTAATTTTATATGTTTGTGTTCCAAGTGCATATGAACCTTTAATTTAAATTGTGTTTTGACTATTCTGTTGCTACAGGTAAACCCTTATAAACAATACAACAATGACTTGAATGGCCCTCCTTCTCCAATTCCAGTTCCAGCTCAGAAACAACTCAAATATACAGCTGGAATTGCAAATGGTTCGGTCAGAGAGTCAGCAGCATTCCATGATCAAGTGCGAAAGGTTAATTTTCTTCTCCCTTGATCACGGTTGGGGATATTTGCAAAGGAACACCCTGCATTATGTATAACTTGGTGCAAATCTGCTTGCAAAACCGCTTTTCTATTCCAAAAGTTGAAAAGTCCTCTTCATGGGTTTTTCTTTTTTTTTCTTCCTTCCAAAAACCACAAGCAAAAGACTTAGCATTTAGGCACAATATTAAAAAACAAGGGGTTCCATTCCATGCAGTAAAAATTGAAACGGACAGTTGGTTCAAATTATTTAACATGAGGATTCCTGCATTTATCTCTCGAGAATGTTAAACAAAGGTTTCGGTTTTTCTAATACCAACCATTTTGCTTGTAGATGGTACCTCTTGGTCAGTTGTCAATGAAGAAATTAGCACTTGCGGGACATGGTGGGAAACTTTGGAGATGGAAGAGGAGTCATCATCAGTGGCTGTTACAGTTCAAATGGAAATGGCAAAAACCGTGGAAACTTTCAGAATGGATAAAACATAGTGACGAAACAATTATGAGATCTAAACCACGTCCACAGGCACTACCTGATGTGGCCTACAGAAGAAATGGTCGTTAGTTCAATATTAATCAACCATATATATTGTTTGCTGACCTTTCCAGCCCCAATACATTGGCACCAGGGAATTGAATTGGATAATTGCTGGTATGTACATACTATTCTATTGCATTCTTTTCTTGTTTTCTTTCAGCAAACATGCAATTGCAGTGCATCAGTTTTTATTTTCTTGGTGCTTACCCTTTCATCATTTTCCATTCCTTATTTATTATACAGGATGACGTATAAAGTGGCAGTTGGGATTTGCCTCTAGCCGTATTGGTAGAAGATGAAAATACGAAGCGATGGTTTGTGACCCTCGGAGTTTTGTAGCTGTTGCTGCTCGCACAATTGTAATACATGGAGTATTGCATTATTGGTGGTGGAATTCTGATTATGGGAGATGGTATATTTTGATTTGCATCTCTTGGTGATCTGCATTGTTGTACATATACAGACAGCCAAATCCAACATTTCTGAAGGAAATTCAGTCATGTGTAGATTTTCCTTTTGTTTTTTCTAGTGTTTCTGTTTTCTTGTTTCATTCTTTCTTCTCTTTCTTTTTTTTCCATGGCTAATTGGTCACTGTAGATTGTGTGTAAACAAGTTAAACACAACAGTGATTTGTATAAGTTGTGCTTATGTAGTAATGTTGTTCTGTATTAACTGTAGTGATATGATTAGATGAAAGGAATCGAGTTTGAATGCATTTGTATACATATGAAGTTGTTTCCTTTAAGAAGGATTATTAGTATATATTTACTTGGATGCTAGTTTAATTCTTTCTCTTCGTCTTAAAAACCATTCGGTTCAGTTTAGATTTGCATAGTTCAGAGAATTGAACCTAACTTAACTTGTGAAACCAACATGACTTCATCAACTTAATGCGCATTAAGGTTTAACTAACCAAGAACTGAGAACTGATTGCAGATAAATCATCCAGTTTTCAAACAATAAACAACCATAGTACTTTAGCTATAGAAACTCTTTTGAAAGAAAGAAAAACAGAGAGAAAGAACACATTGACACAGAAATCTCAAGTTCCATTCGAAATGCATTAGGATATAAAATTTGGTCATAGCTCATACAACAATCTATTCTTCCCTTAGCATTGCAATCCAGTCCAAGTAAATATATTTGTACAGAAGAGCTAATCCTATAACAATTCTCGTTGCAAAAGAAAATTCATAGCACAACGAGACACACTACGATGCCCTTGGATCATGCAGGAAGCCGTCCTCTGTCAAGACGACTTCCTTAATTTCCTGTATCATCTTCAAAACTTGCCACATTGTTGGTCTTTGATCTGGCAGAATCACCCTGCAAGCCATGGCCACCTCAAGAAGCATTCCTGATCGATTTTCTTCACCAACCTCTTCCCTGATAGATCTCACCCAGTACATCATATCATCTGGCTCCAAATTTGGGTGTTGAGAAGGGGGCTTCCCTGTTAAAAGCTCGATCAAGAGAACACCAAATGAATAGACATCACACTTGGCTTGTGCCTGCTGGGGATTGAATACACGAATTTCAGGAGCTTTATATGCAATGGAGTCTTCATCTTCATCTGCCGCAGGGCTGCTGGCAAGGGCGACAAGACAATAGTCGGTTAGGCAAGCTTCAAAGTCAGAACCAAGAAGGACGTTTGACGCCTTGAGATTTCCATGGACAAGCCTCCAGGCCTGGTGGATGTAGGAGAGGCCCTGTGCTACATCCTCTGCTATTTTTAAGCAGGATGTCCAATGAAGGGGTTTTGCTCTTGCTGACTTCGAACCTGTAAATTGAACAAATTCAATTCAAAGAGTAGTTACTATCAGTCTATCACTTCACGATCTTTTTGCAACTGAAATTCTTTAAAAGAATGGCAAAGTTAAGTACCCTGTACAGTTTTACCAAGTACATAATCTATATTATTGGAGTTGCTGATATAGAGTAAGACTTCATTTCTCAGCTACTCTACTGTAACTCCATTTCGCACAATTGAAAGCTAGTAATTAACACTTGAAGAAGTCAAAACATTTGCACAACTAAGGGTATTTGCCAGCCATTATTTGCACCATAAGGTACTTGCACAATTAAGTGTATACCTTTACTTTGCAGCTACTCAGTGCACTTCATTGCACATAATTGAAGGCAAATTATTAACACTATGAAGTCAAATTGGATATGTAATTACTTCTGACCTGCTCTATCAATAATTCAACTGCATACTTCTGAAACGGCGCATAAGTGCGCCCTAGGACGTACAAGTGCACTGCTATCTTCCAAACAGTGCTGGGAAAAATTATTGCAAAGACTGCCAAGATCTAGAGCGTTGTATATGCAATATATTCCAATATGGTTAAAAGAACAATAATCATGCATAAATGTATTGCAGCTTCAAATCGACATCTCAATTCTACACAAACAAGACATGATAATGCATTAATGCCTATGTTACGTGGCCATCCCCTGGAAAGTTAGCAAACATGACCAACGACATCAGCCATCAGCCCCCTGAAAAATTGTTTTCCATCTCTAATTCCTAGTTGAACGAGGCAAATATATGCTCCATTAATTCTCACGAACAAGCAAGTGATTAAAACACCATTTTTAGATTTCCACCAAAAGTGAAATCACTTGGCCTGACTGAAGTCGTGATGTACAGTACTACTCCCTCACTTAACCTGACAAGTGACAAGAGGAGTAACACATTCTCGAACTCCCCCACTCGGATAAATTAACATCCCCTCATCCTAGAGTAATTAAAATCATTTTGGAATATCCAAGTTTCAAGTAGTACTTTCACAAGTGATGAGAAGGCAACACAAGTTTCTAGTAATACATAGGAGTATTCTATAATTATACTCCATCGGTTTAATGAATAGCTTAGTGTAGCTTGTAACGGGCATAAAACAGCCACATTAATCTACTATGCTGACCCCGAGATAATCTCCAATAAACAATCTCCAAGACTCAAGTTCACCTTACTCCACAGCCTATATTCCGTGCAGTTTCACAAATCTCAAAATGTTTATCAACCCAAAGTCTCAAATCTCAATGAGAAAGAGGAATCTATAGTACCATCATGCATTATATGCCACTTAGTCACTAATTACAAGATCATGTAAATACAGGAGTACATCAATGACAATCTTTGCAGATAGAAAGATAGGACTAAGATACAGAGCAACTTAATGAGTTTCTTTATGCATCACTCTATTCTGAAAACTCGAACGTAAAGTAACACAAATTCTTGTAATGTTCTTACTAATTATGTTCGATTTCATCTAAATTAAGTTCAATATGCAACTTCAATCAACAAAGTTTAACGTAACACGTAAAGTTCACTAAAACAAAGTCAGGAACTTACCATGAATAAGAGATGAAAGACTGCCATTAGGCTGGTAATCATACACCAAAAGCCTCTCTTCCTTCGCCTGAAAATACGCTCTCAACGGCACCAATGTAGGATGCCTCAGCCCTCCAACCGCTTCCAAATGCTCCTCAAACACCTCCTTACTCACACCCGCCAATCTCGCGCCTTCCAGCCGCTTCACCGTCACGATCAGCCGGGTATCGAGCACGGCCTTATACGTAGTCCCCATGGTACCCCTCCCCAAGAGCTCCGCAGAAGCTCTCATCAGCTGGTCCAATGTATACACCTGCACCTCACCAGCACAGAAAGCCAAGCTCCCACTCCTCCCCATTACCATTTTACCCTCCTGCACTCTCTTCACCTTCTCCTCCAGCTCATTGTTATCCTCCTCAATTCTCATCACAGCCTCAGCATTAACACTCAGGGGCATTTTCGTACTTTCAGACTCCAACCCCCTTTCTCTTTTCCTCCTCATTTTCAGAGCCAATGAAATCAGCAAAATTGACAGTACCACTAACCCTACTGATAATCCGATGACCATAGCAACTTTCTTGTGCTTCCGATTCTTTCCGTTACTGTCCACGGCGGCGCGGGGATGTGCTCTCTGGCTGAGAGACGACGCCGCCGCATGCGGCGGCGGCGCCTCGGAGGAGAAGAAGGGTTTGGTGGAGTGGCATTGCTTGTGAACAATCTGGCCGCAGAGACCGGGGTTTGTGTCAAACGACGTAGTTTTGAAGAGCGAGAGAGTCGGAGTGACCGGAATTGGGCCGGAGAGGTCATTGTGTGACACATTGAATATCTGGAGACTAGAAAAATTGAACGGCGGGATGGTGCCGTTGAACCGGTTGAAGTCGAGCCGGAGATAGTACAGCCGGTCCAATTGGTTGAGAGAGAAAGGGATCGGACCGGAGAGCATGTTGGAAGAAAGGTCCAGTGTCTTGAGCCGGTGAAGCGTCGAAACTGAAGGCGGAACGTTGCCGGAGAAGTAGTTATGAGAGAGGAAGAGCACTTTGAGGTTGAGCAAACCGGAGAGGTCCGGGATTGGACCGGTGAGCGAGTTGTTCTGGAGACTCAGGACCCGGAGCTGGCTGAGTTTAGTTAATGTGTCCGGAGCGAAAATGCCGCCGAGGTTCTTGTTTTCGATGACGAGCTTGACGATACTCGAGTCGGAGCATTCGACGCCGTCCCATTTGCAGAAATGGTGGGGGGTTCGGGGAGAGAATGGGAGGTGGTTGTGCAAATCGGATTTGGACTTGAATTCGAGCAATGCGGCTGCGTCGATTGGTTGTGTGGATGCGTTCTTTGGAGAAGCAATGGCTAGGCCAAGAATGGTG
>JAQRGC012306868.1:0-10285 GCA_028659135.1 Plantago lanceolata | reverse complement strand
TATGAGATGGGTGTTGTTCGTCAGGAGTCTTACCATGATCTAACCACCATTTCTGAGTTATGTCAAAGGCTATTTGAGATGAATAAGACACAACAATATAACTTCTTTGACAGGTTTGTCTTCTTTTTTTAAAATGAATTTATTTACATTATATAAATAATGACTATTTTTAAACTGAATCTGACTCTAAAGTATAATTGACATTTGACATGTTGCTTCGTCTTATCTTGACTCTTCCGGTTTCTACAACAACAACAGAGCGAGCCTTTTCTGCAATGAAACTTGTCAAAACGACTCTCCGAAATTAGATGGAAAAAGATTACCTAACTGATTCTTTGGTAGTTTATATTGAAAGAGAGTTAGCAAGGAGCATAGACGAAGATTCAATAATTGATGATTTCAAATATGAGAAGACTCGTAGGGTACAACTTTACTAAGGTTAGTCCATCTTTTTGTGTGCACGAATCTATGTTAAATTTTTACTTTTATATATATGTCGTTATCTTTTTGTGCATCTACTGCTTTGCTGCAAAATTTTGTATTTTTGTATTTTGAGCATAAACATTTGGCTAAAAAAAATATGGGACACACGGGGTGCTAGAAATTCCTGGCTTCTCCCCAGAGAGAGAGAGAGAGAGAGAGAGAGAGAGAATCTCGTTTTCGTCGCCGTCTCGCCGATCGATTTCTCAGTCGCATGGATTCGATTCTTCGGAGATTCTCGTTATTTTTTTCATTATGATTTTGTGGTTTTCATCTTTGTCGTTGGTCAAGGTGATTTTCAGATCTGTTTTTTATGTTGTTTTCTACTGCTTAGCAAATGTTTGTGATAGTATTTGGAATGAGTTTTGTGTAGCATTTGATATGACTATTGTGTAGTATTTGAAATATTTGCCATACTAGGGTCATAGTCCACGGAGATCGGCTAACAGAGAAGCAACATTTCTTCTGTGTGCCTTTCCTGTTTATTTAAGGTTTGAGGAGAAAGAGAGTAGGAAGGAGATTTTGACCGAATATATTTAAGGATTCTGTCTGAGATGATCAATGTTTTTATATCGGATGTTTAAGGTTTCTTATGGAATGATTAAGGTTTTGAGTTATTGGTTTTAATAGTAATTTCCGTGTAATGTTAGTTGAGGTTTTCTTTATGAAGAAAAGGCCTTTATCTAAGATGAATAAGGTTTATGTATGAGATGATCAAGGTTTTCATATTGAATGTTGAAGGTTTCTTCTGACATGATTAAAGGTTTTAATGTATTGGTTGTAATACTTTCTATCTACTTGAGATAAAGTTGCAATTACGCAACGTAAGACACTTATAAGTCTTTTATAATTATTAGGGTTAATTACTTTGCACCCTCCATTAGGCAGCCTAATTATGAATCTATCCCTAATAGATATTCAATTACATCCAACCCCAAAAATCGAAAAATTGTTGACCACCAAATTCATTTCATGTCAACCAAACAGGCCCTTAACATTATTCTCCTTTTCTTTTTTCTTTTCTTTTCTTTCTTCTTCTTCCTTTTTTTCTTTTCTTTCTTCTTCCTCTAATTTTTCTTTTTTTTAAAATTAACTTTTCTGTAAATTCTCGGATTTCGGTGACCGGACAGGAATCTGGTGACTGCTCAGATTGGAGCAGCAGCAGCTCCGATCTGGATCTATTGCTGATCCGATCTAGAGCAGCAACAACTCCAGATTTGGAGCTGCTGCAAGCTCCGATCGGAGCAGCAGCAGCTCCAGATCGGAGCTGTTGCAAGCTCCAATCGGAGTAGTCACCGGAATCCGGTGACTCTGGAGTTGTTGCTGCTCCCGATCGGAGCAGCAGAAGCTCCAGATCGGAGATGCTGCAAGCTCCAATCGGAGTAGTCACCGGAATCCGGTGACTTGAAGAAGAAGATGAATTTTAATTTTATTTTTTTAAGTTAAAAAATAAATTGGGACTTATTTTGAAGTTTAATATTTGGGATCTTTCTACAATTTAGGTAAAGTACGTGTGTTCATTTTAAATTAATTAGAGTTAATATTGTAATATAAAAAATATTTGAGGCAAATGTGTAATAAATATAAATTGGTGTTGCTTGGTCAACATTAAAACCTGATATTTGACCAGGGGTAAAAACGTACTTTCCAGGTTTTAATTTGCGAAATGGTCAAATTCGTGGGGTTGAATGTGATGATTTTCTAACAAGGGGTGTCGGGTGTAATTGAAAATCTATTAGGGATAAAAACGTAATTGATGACTCTAACGGGGGGTGTAGAAGTAAATTACTCTAATTATTAACTTGAGATTTCTGTTTTGTAGATATAGCATGTTTTGGTAATTTTGTTGAGATTCTGTGATTTACGTTTTCGTCTGGCTTTCAGGAGTTCCGTTTCAAGACAGGCTGAATGATGCTTGGCTCCAGTTTGCAGAGGAAACCCCATGTGATCAGCAAGAGTCACGAAAGGGTGCAGAACCAACATATGTTATTCTAACTTCTGCGTCTGCTGATGGTGGTGCTCAGCAAGCTGGATTACCAGATAAAGACGCCAATTAGAACATGAAAATAAAAGTCATCTTAAACTGGCCATGGAGGCAAGCATCAGAGGATTCGTAAAGCTGCCTCCGCATTCTCCAATCTCTTTATATTTCTCTTATCTTGTAAGTAACTATGTTCTTCGAATTTGTTGATAGGAAGTTAGTTTTGTATGCCTGCTTATACTCTGTACAATCGTTTCTCTCGGTCTTTCATCGAATACTTGATGCTTGATTTGTTATGTGTTGTTTTCTACTTATCTAGAACTAATTTAGAGTAGGAGTGGACTATTTTGTGTTGTTTTGTGTGTTGTGCTTATAGTGGTGGTGCTTCATGGCTGAAGTGTATTTGCTCTGCACATCCTTTATTTGTTGATACATACGTTGAATGACTTTTACCTCCCTTTATTTGTTGATACATACGTTGAATGCCTTTCACCTCCCTTTATTTGTTGATACATACGTTGAATGACTTTTACCTTCTGAATTCAGTTCGACGTGAATGGAAGTTTGCAAGATTATTGTGTTGCGACTAGGATGAAATTAATTAAACAAGGCCTGGTTAATTAATTAATTAGTTAGCCATTTAATTTCTTCTTGTACTGTTTTTCTATGTCTTGAATTGCAGAGATGTTATTTAGGCTCTGTGGAGCGCTGATGTTAAGTTAGAGGAATACAAGTCATGTTACGATTGCGGCGCGGTTTTCGGGTCTGGTCAGAAACTTGGTGGACATATGCACAAGCATTATAAGGGCACTGATGGACAACCTGCACCCAAGAAGAGTCGCAAACATTTTTTTTTTTTGAAACGGCAAAATATTTTATATTAATTAAAAAGGAGCATAATAGGTGGTCGGGATCAATTGAAAATTTTCAAAGGCAAACGCCAGACCTAACCGTGATTCATACCGGAGAGTAATAACCAAAACCTCTCAACGCCAGCTCAAATTCGAGTGCACATCATTTGATACCAAAACCTAATTGACCACAACCTAAGACTGGATTCCACCATCAGCTGAAGACGTATCTGGATATGCAAACATGGATTTGAACCCACCAACTCGGGTTCACCAGAAACAAACACCCGATCTTTGAACCAACACCCAAACCTGAAACCAACCGCACTTGAACTTGAACCACCACCCGAACATGGACCAAACACGGAAACAGCTAAACCTATACCAACTTAACCCGACAAAACCGTCCTGAACCCACAAACTTACGGTACCACCTTAACCCAGACCAACTTAACCCGAAAAACCATCTTGAACCCACAAATTTGCAGTACCACCTTAACCGACACCCATTCTCTTTTTTTTTTTTAGAAAATATATACTTTATTCACCAAAAAATATGTACAAACCATAAGCTGATTCACAAGGGAATGCAGGCTATCTCCACAACACTTAACCACAATCTCTACACAGCAGGCTACCAAGAAGAGGCCGGAGTTTTTTGTGCTCCCAAGCTCTCTGTACAGTAATATCTATAACAACTCTTCCTATATTACTACTAGTATCATTGTTATCGAAAAATTCCTATTCCTTGTGATCCGGGCCATATATACAAATTCAGTTGCTGCAGATTTTAACATTTTTGCCTTGCTACTTCTCCCCTTAGTATGTTGCAGTAGCCAATTATCTTCTTCATTGCAGGCTTGAGGAACATGCTGAATTTGCAACCAGTCCAAGACTTCCCTCCAGCTCTTCTTAATAACATCACATTCACATAAAAGGCGATATATTGTCTCCTCCTTCCCACAGAAGCCACACAACTCATCTACATTCAGGTTCATTCTTTTTAACCTATCTTTTGCAGAACATCCATAAAGTGAACAACGCTCTGGGCCTAGCTATATTCCCATACAATAGTTTCCTCCAACTTACTGCTTGCTTCTCTCCTCTGAGCTCCATCTAAATCTTCCTTCTTTCAAATTTATCTCTCTGCAACTGCTCTGTCCAGGTTTGCATTTGCTTCAGTTTCAATCTTTCTTTGAATATTTGCTTAAGTATCCAGGAACAGTCAGCAGGTAAGTTCACCTTTATAATATCCCTACCCTTCACATAATATGTATGAACCCATTTGACCCATAAAGAATCAAATTTACCAGCAGGATTCCAGAGCAGTTTAGCAAGAATGCATACATTCCACTTCAGAATTGTTGTCACATTCAGTCCTCCAGCAATCTTGGGATCGCACACATGCTCCTATGCCACAAGAGCTCTCCTAGTGATCTCATCCACTCCACTCCACAAGTAAGATCTACATATAGCCTCAATGTGTTTAAGCACCTTCCTTGGCATAGGGAAGACTTGGAGCAAGTAACTAGAGCACTAGTTGCAGGATTCTTAAAATGAATCCCTATATCATATTTGAGAATGATATTAAAAAAAGTAATAAAAATCATCAAGTTTCAGGTTTCCTATAATTCATGGTCCCACTTAAATGACTCCCTATTCTTGGGGAGTTTGTAAAATTATCCCCAAACTTATATCACCCCAAGCTCTCCCCAAAAATTTAGCTCCAAAGTCTATTTTTAGATTCCTAATTGTTTTTATTTTATATTTTCTCAGTCTTTTATTTTTTATATGTTTTAGGGAGATTTTTACAAATCCTAATTTTATCGTATATGTTGTAAAAAGGTTTTAATATTTAGGGAATGAAATTAAGAAAAATTTTAGGGAAGAAAATTTACAAATTCTGCAACTAGTGCTCTTAGTCACAAAAAATAACACACTTCTCATAAGTTGTAACCTGCCAGCAAAACTTAGAACCTTAGCACTCCAAATGTTTCACTCTGCCCACTATCTTCTCAATAAGAGGAGCACACATATCAATAATCAACTTTATGCAGGCCAAGGGAACCCCTAAGTATTTTATAGGGAGTTCACCCTCCTGAAATCCAATGAGCAATCCAATTTGTCTCCTTGTCTACACATCAACACCCCCCACGAGAGAACTTACATTTTGACTTGTTGACATAAAGACTAGTGGACTGGGAGAATTGCTGGAATTTTTTCATTAGAATTTGTACAGAAGTAGTTTCTTCTCTCACAAAGAGCAAGTGATCATCTGCAAAACTCAAATTAACAATGCCCACTTTTCACATTTAGGATGGAAGTTAAATTTGGGATTCTTGTGCATCTGAGCAAGCAATATGTGCATATACTCCATTAAAATCACAAAGAGGAGGAGATATGGGGTCTCCTTGCCTCAATACTCTCTTTGGTTTCAATATAGCAAATGGGACTCCATTTATAGTAGGACACAGTCCTTACATACTTCATAACCCAACCAACAAATACAGCAGGAAATCCCATTTCTTCCATCACTCTTTCTTGAGGCATTTATTTTAAAACAACGGAGGCATTTATTTTAACCTTCTTGAGGTTCAGGTCAACATTGTGACGGTTTTTCTTGGGTTGTATATTCTGCCCATTATTTTGTGATTGGTACTGGTTTTTGTTCGTAGTTAGGTGCCCCTTCTGGCTGTACTCTTTTTTCCTTGTAAGGTTTTTCCCACTGAGTATTCCTTATGAGGTTTTTAAGGAGGCAACGGAAGGGGATTGTCGGCCTAACTATGACAGATTGAGGTGGAGGTGTTCATGGTGGTGACTCTGGTGTGTGTATCTCTTGTACACACTACTACACTCTTTATTAATAAAAAAAAATTGCTGCTTAAAAAAACAACTGAGGCATTTATTGAAGTGCCATCTTAGGCCAATTTTCTTGTAGTATATGAATTCGTAAAAATACAAATTTTGTACCATAATCATTTGATGTAATGGCTAATGTAATCTTAATTGCTTCCTGGCCTTTGAAATTTGTAATGTACTTATGTACATGAATATAGTTGATCCATAATTATCCTAGATTCATAGTTACACACCATAATGGGTAAGGTATGGTTGCATTTAGCAAGTACATTATGAATACATGATTTTGTCAATTATTCCCATATTGTTTTGATCCTTTCTTGCATAGCTTATGTCTTTAACTTTAAGTACTGATGATTCATCTATGATCTATGTACTAGCTACACAGCTCAATCAACTATTATTCCAGGATTTTCAGTTTACAAAGGACAATAATGTACAGATTTATGTGTAAAATATACGAATTTAAAATTCTAAACTTGCCTCCGCACCCTCCCGTGATGACATCCTGATATATAAAGATATAAAAGTCCATATTTTAAAAGTAGCTCACACTTCACACTAATACATTTCATAGTGTATAAGGTATAGTTAAAAAAATCTGAAGATCCAAAAGTGCAGACAGATTAAAACACACTAGTACATAGTATATAAAATGAAGATCTTTTTGTGATACAATTTTTAAAGGGGTGGCCAAGATGTTTGAAACTGAGAAATTCCTCCTCCATGATTGTAACCTTCAGCTCCCACAAACTTCTCCATGCCTGATGGTACTTCATACCCAGTTGTTCCCTGCGAGTGTACAATTAAATTAATGCTATGATCACACATTTTTAGTTTATATACACAACATTATTGACCTCCCATTGATATTTTTGAAATAAGAATTGTTACAAGGAATAAAAATAATAGGAATTCAAAAGGTGCTTGTGATAAAATAGAATCAATAACTGATGTCATAAAGATCAATGACCTCTAAGTAAAAGGTAAGTAAGTTTGAAGATGATAAAGCAAAGAGGGTGACAAGTATTATATTGAAGTATAGAAAATTTGAGTGGTTCATTAATATATTTACCTGTACATTTTCAATTGCTTCAGCTTCTGCAGAATTGAAATCATAGTATAAACTTGCTGCAGATAGTTTCATTGACAGAAACTGCAATATAAAAATAAATGTAAGTACAAATATTATTTTTAAATAAATGAAGTGGAATTAAGAGATATTAGGTGTAAATTAGCATGTACTTACATCAATTTGGTTTTGCAAAGATCTCACATAGTTTATTATCACATCCAACATGACAGCCATTCCCATTGTCTAAAAACCAAAAAAACAAAATCTCAGATGAAACCAAGAACATTACATCATTACATAAATAATCAAGAATAATTAACCAACAAAAATAAATAGTATATATAGACCATATATATGTCAATAAAATTAAAATATATACCTTGTAACATCCTGGAACCAGATCTTGCAAGCACCTCATCTTTTCATTTATTTTCTCTCTTCTTTGCTATTTCACCAAATAAATTATTCGGATCATAATTAATTATTCAGTATATTTAATATGCATTTATTTGAATCTCTTTTTGCACTTTTAATTTTAAGTTACAAGATTTTCATTCCCTCATAACTTGGAAAATTTCAAGAGTGAAAATATTCAATTTTTTACATAGGAAAATTATAAGTTACCCTTTCAGCCAAACTATGGCTATCAGTGGCTTGGCCTCTTCTTGCTCTAACATGAACAACTTCTCTAGGCTTCTCCATTTCCCTTTCATTAGCTCTTTTCCTTTTCTTCCCACCAGGATTCTGCAGCCACAACAAACAGAAAAAGGAAAAGGATATCAGGAATCGGAATAAGGCGTATGTACTTAAAATGGAAAAAAGAAAAAAAGAATTCAATAAGGAAAGGAACCTTGTTAGGAACACAAAGGCCAACTCCAGAAGCTGAAGAAGATGAGTTCACCATAACTTCTGCCTGATCAGTGGTCGTGTTTGTATTGTTGCATCCGTGGTTTGATGGAAAGAAATGGAGCAGCGGGTCAAATAGAGGAACATTCGAGCCAGTGGCAAGATGATTGTAAAACCCTTCGGTGGATATCATGCCATGAACATCAGGGCTGAGACCTTCCATGGGAGGAACAGATATGTTGTTGAAGAGTTGCATGTTTGATGGAGAATTAGGCGTACTACTAAATTCTTCCATGATACTTGCAATACTTGTAATGGTTAGATTGCAATCTAGGACGACAGTATATATATAAGCTTTAATTTGTACTAACACGTGATGATCAAAACATAGTGATCATTATCCAATGACTCTAGGGTTTTAGTCCATACCATTTTGCTCCCTTAGGAAGGTCCCACGTACATAGTTTGGTTTTGAATGTGTGGAGTAGTTATTCAACCTAGTAAACACTCTACACGATAATATAATATTGTTGTTTTTTCTTTTTTTTAACGGCAAAAAAAATTCATTGATAGAATTAACAAGTGTACAAAATATAATAGACAGCGTATAAGAAATGCACTCATTCCTTTACCACGAACTACATAATAATATTCTTTTGTCTCGTAACAAATATGTATTACTTTTTTATGTTCAAATTTTTTGGAGGAGAAGATCAAAACCTAAGTATTTGAACATGAATTGCTATAAACTTACAACATACAAGCACTCTTAATTCACACGTACTAGTTTGAAATTGATAGCTTCCATTTAATAACTAGTTGGCTGCTAATTCAAATGTAAACGGAAATTATTGTCTCTGCAAACCCAAATGATGTATAATTTGTGCTAACATCCCATGTTTAATATACGCTCCATTACTCTCTCTAAGAAAACTACGTAGCCCTACAAAAATTAGGCAAATAGGGATCACCCCACTCCTAGAATTAATCAAATTATGTATCTTAATTCCATTTTAGGGTAATTTGGTACTTCATCCCATAGGACAAATTGCATTTTTAGTCCTCTAACTTTTAGTCCTCTTTGCTTTTGGTCATACTTTAGGCGAACTACGCGCTCTTAGTCCTCTTTTGCGTATAATTTTGTGTATACAAGTGTGGAGTGTCTGAACTAAGGAGAATTACGCAATACACAACTTATCCATCATGCCAATGTCCAACACAGTTCCAAATCACCATACATCATCTCCACATAACCAAAATCGACTTCTATGTAGTCAAAACCACACTCCTCACACATAGCTGAAAGTGGAGGGAATTTAAACTCTTTAGTGAGATTGAAGAAGTATTTTACAGAGTATAATAATTCTTTGTAAACAAAGCTCCGGTACAAGCTTTGTACAGAGGTCAATTAAGCTATGTTCAGACTTCAGAACTTGTTTTAAGCTCTGTTACAGAGCTTGATTTCGGATATATATGTACATAGTCTTAAAACCAAACTCTGTTACAGAGCCGCGACAGAGTTTAAAAAAAAAGCTATGTACAGATCTTAAATTGAGTGAGAGTGAGTGATAGTGAGAAGCACTAGAAATTGTGAATTGGGGTTAGGGTTTCGAGTTCTAATTTTTCGATTTTGGGAGGCAGTTTTTCAATAATTCGTTACGCATTCGTCAAACAGTCAAATCTTTTGATCTACATCAGCCATAAGTTGTTGCCAAATAAGTAAAAGGGACCAAAAGCGGATCATATTTATTTGTATATAAAAGGACTATAAGAGATGGACAAAGAGTTAGAGGATTAAAAGTAAAATTTGCCTTCATCCCATACGTTGCTGCATTAGACCATTCATTGTATTTAACTTTACACCCTCCTACAGTTTATTAAGGAGTCCGTTTCTAAGGAGACCAACTATCCCAAAAATACATTAAAAAAAAAGATCAAAAGAAAAATTAAAAGCCATCAAATTTTCAAAACTCGCGGGTTGACCCGGTCGGGCAAAAAAAAAAAACAAATAGAAACACTCAATATTTGTCGACGTACCAGTGTAGTTGTGGGATTTCATTGACTTTAATGTTCAATGTTTAATAATCGAATGTGGCTTTAATGTTCAATGTTTAATAATAGGAAGCTCAATATTTATCTGTGTGTTAGTGTAGCTGTGAGATTTCATTGACTTTAATGCTCAATGTATAACAA
>JAQRGC012306767.1:0-14276 GCA_028659135.1 Plantago lanceolata | reverse complement strand
TCATCAAAATCAACTGCTGTTGAGGTAACGGCAGAGTAAGAATCATGTGACTCAGCCCCTCCTCCAATGCTTTCTTGTCGAACGCTTTCCCTCCCCTCCTAATCCACGGAAAGTCATCATAAAGAGCTTCCAACCATGTCGACAACAGACCAAACCTAGCATCCTTTGGCACCAAAACGATCCCTTTCCCAATCGAGACACATAACTGCGCCGTTATCTTGCTGATCTCATGCCGGTACATAATCGGTATCTTCAAATGAAGAGCCGCAAGCTCCTTTTGGTCCGCCCACAACTTCACAAACTCATCTCCCATCTTCCTATCAATCAAAACATCCACAACCCACTGCATGTTATCAGCTTCCCGAGCTATTTCGCCCATCAAAGCTCCTCTATCCCGCTTACCTTCATCCAACCCCACCGCCCCAGACAAACACAGTATCAAAGAACTAAGACACCTATGACAAAGATGATACAACGTATCCCTCGAGATATCAAGCCTATTCTGAACACTACCACACTTCTTCCCATCTTCCCTAATTAACCGATACACCAACGCCTTCATTTCTCTACGTGCTTTATCATCTTTCGCCTGCAATACACTAAACGAAAGCTTCAAGAAGACCTCATCTACTCTACAAGAATTCGATACATCCGCCATATACGTTACTCTCTGGAGAACATCATTAGTCCTCAACCCATCAAGCTGAAGTTCATTTAGTACTAATACTACATTCTCCTCTTCCTCCTCAGACCAAGGCACTGCATCTATATACTCCAAACATGCCTTTACAGCATCATCAAACATAATTGCTGAACATATCTGTATAAATTATAAAACTCAACAAAATCATTCCTCAGCAAATTCACCAAATTCTCAATTTTACACACTAAGAATAATAAAATTATGAAAAAAAAATAATAATAAAAAAATAAAGCAACCTTGAAGAGAGGCAAGACACTGGACAAGTCCATACCAACAAGCTTCCTCTTCAACTCATCACCAGAGTACATAAGCAACACGGCCTCTAAATAAACCGCCACGTCATCACAGTCAAGAATCTCCACCGAGTGGGTCCCTCTCCGCCTCAGCTTCTCGGCAAAGAACCTGCTCCTGGCGGCCAGAACCTTCCGGTGCACGTCAACAGTGACCCTGTACGGACTCTCACCTCCCCAGGATTTGGCGGCCAGCGTCAGGCTGACGTCAGCGGTGGGATTATTATTATTATTACTGCCGGTGAAAGGAGGTTGGTGAAGAAGATGGGAGACTTTTTCTTGGAGCTTATTCTTGTTGTTGTGGTGGGGCTGTTCGGGTTGCGGTTTGGGGTCGGGAGGCGGGTCGGTGGAGATGATGTCGAAGAGGGTCCGTGAGGGAGAGAGGAATAGTGGGTCGGAGATGAAACCTTGCTTTATCATGGTGGAGACGACTATTTGTTGGTGTTGGTGTTGTTTTGAGTTTTTGTTTTGGGAGGCCATTGAATTGAGTTCAATGGGGTGTTATTATTGTTGTTCAATGTACAGTACAGTGGAGTAAATGAAATGTCAGGGAGGGAGACACAGAGGTGTGTGTTAGAGAGAGAAAGGAATCCAAGAAGATGGAGATTTGGATCTGGAATTAGAGAAAGATTGTGAATTATTGGAGTATGATTGATTATAATGGAGAGCTAAAGAAAGAAAGAAAGAAATGAAGAGAGGAAAGGAATGATTCGTCATTTCGTTGTGACTTGTGATCGACAGCGATGAAGCAGAGCTGCAATTGCCATTGACAGATGTTAAACAGTAACAACTCTGTTTTCTGTAATTCTGTTCTAAACTTGGAGGAGGAGGCTAACTAATTGGGCTGAATTAGGACTCAAATCGGCCCAAAAGCCCAACTTAACAAATGGGCTAAAACCCAAAAGCTTCATCTCTTCAGATTGTAACAGAGCAAATTGAGTTTTAATCCGTAAAATGGCAGCTTCAACCACTTCCAAGTTCCAAGCTGTTTTAGGAGCCAAAAAAAGTGATGTGCATACAAGCACTAAAGGGAAGAAAAGGAGCAAGATTGGGGGATAAAGTCGGTTGTATCAGTAAAAGATGCAAAAAAGTGGGGGTTGGAAAAGTGAACAAGGGCGAGGGTCATTACGGTGTTGTAGTTCGTGATGCAGTGCAGCGAGGTCGTTGTGACAGGAGCGAAGTCATGTTTGATGATAATGCCATTAGGTACTCGAATGTTTGGCCCGGTTCATCATGAATTAAGGAAAAAGAACAGGATGTTTGATTTTAATTTTAGTGAACCTAATTTAGTTGAAGGTGGAAAACGTGAAATAGTAATTGAGGTTTTTAAACGTGTTAAAATATGATTTATGGGCTCTCTAAATCAAACCTAAATAGGGGTCTAAAATGTGACTCTCTAAATCAGTCTATGATCTAAAACCAAACAACTTGGAAGCATCTCAAGATTTTGAGTCCTGCGGAGCACATTTTTCGTCTCATCGGAACAGTTTCTTTGTAATGACAGATCTTGATTTTTTCTTGGTAAAAAAACCGCAGTATAATTCTTTGTAGTGTATATGGTTTGTATTACATACAGCCATCCAGTCATATTATTTTTTATAATTATAATTACATACATGCAAGAAAAAGTTTGTTTACATGCATTACATGAATTTTTTATCTCAACAAAACCGAGTCATGAAGAGCTGAGGACTACTTCTACCTATCTTTTAAAAACCACTCATCATCATGTTGAAGCTATACATACGCCTTTAACTCCTTCCCTCCTCCACAAATGGCTGCCAGATTGAAGATTCAATTTCAGTTACGAACGATCGATGACATTTACGCGCTTTACTCATCCATCCCCGAGCTGCTTGCTAAGACGGATTCATGATTCATGACTGTTGTTTGCAAGGGAGGAGGTGATCAAAGACGCACAACTAGTAAAGGGAATGAAGTCGTGATTTTAGAGAAAATAAGTAAGAAGTACTTGGAAAAACTTTAGAAACTCGTTTTTCCTAAATATCAGAACGAATATTTGTTTATCAATAGGTAGGTAGCGAAGGAGAGGGCGACGGGGAGGAGGTAAATCGCCTTATTGAGGGCGGCAACGTTAATCTTCACCATCGACCCTTCTTCGAGAATTTCCTCAAGAATCGTCTCAAGTTTCGGGGCGTTGGAAGCCTTGGTAGGAGATATTATAGGGGAAGGAGCAACCTCAATCCAGTTGTGCATGTAGCCAATTTGCTTCCTAGTCATGGTGAGAAAAGAAAACAGTTTTTTCTGGGTTAGTATATATTTTCCTGTTTGAGGTGATTGGGCTTAAACCTCTTCATTGAGTGTATATAAAGCAAGTTAAGAAATTATAGGAAGAGAATCGATCAAGAAATGACGGCAAAGGAAATGAGACAGGTGTTTGGTTAATTACAAAGATTGTCAGATGTCCATCGATTTTACCGAGAGATTAGGTATCTGGTTTGTATTATTAGTGAAGATTATTCGTTAAAAATCTAGGTTTAAACTAGATTTCTTGCATGGCCGTCGATTTCTGATGGTTCAGGTTTGCTACCTTCTAGTAGGTTTATTCCAACAATTTGGTTTTAATGGTCGACACTATCTCATCCATTCACAAAACTAATCCCCACCCGAAATCGTAATCCTGGTAGACATATTATGTTTTGGCAAATCTAATAATCTTGCAAAAGAAACACAATTATGTAGGTAGCCAAATAAATTTTCATTCAATGAGATCATATTAGAAGTTGCAGTACAAAGGCTTCAATGAAGTTCAACAAAGTCATATGGAAAACAGGAGCTATATATAAGTAATATAACCACAGGCATATGGAAAACAAAGCTAGTAAACCATATGCATATGGAAAACAAAGCTATATAACAATGGTAGCTTTCATCAGATGCAGCTTCATCATGCATAAAAAAACCGGACATGGAGAATGCATAATACCTTGAACATAATTGAAAAAATTTAGACTATGACGCGCTACATATTGTACTTGAATGGCTTATCTAAACACACTGAAAGTCATAGCGAAATGATGGAATGGTGCTTTTGGCATGCATTTCCTGATAACATGTTGCAGAAAGCAATCTGGGAGAAGATTTAGCGAAGGCAAGTGCACAGACAGATGACTCCAAGTCCAAGTGACACTCATCATCAGCTGTGCTCTCTTCATCTATGGTGTCTAGTGTTAAGTTGAGTTGGGTTCGAGAAATTTTGAGATAGGGAAGTGGTGCAACTGCGGAAAAAGGACTGAGGGTTGATGTTTGAGGTGCAGTAGATGGGATTATATGGCTTGCAGCAGTCATGTTTGTGAATGTAGACAGTGTGTTTTCGGTTTCCATGGCTATGCAATGCATTCAAAGCTCAATGCTGACAAGGTTTCTAGTTAAGTGAGTTGGAAGGGATGGAGCTCTTATCTGTGAGCAATCATAGACGAGGTATATATAAGGACAGGAAAATGTACGCGCTTCAGAAAATTACAAATATGTCCTCAAACTCTCTTCAAAAGCCGTCGGCTCTCAACTTGAGAACCAAAGTTATCTTGCTAGGTCAGGCACTGTAATAATGGAGCATACAAGGAGAGACAGGTTTCGTTATTAACTACTAGCTTAGGTTTAAGGTCATGGATTTGGATATTAAGACTAAGCTTGAAGAAATTAACTTCTTGATCTGTACAGAGTCAAGTACAGTAGAAATAAAATTGACTTAGTCTTATGCTAAAGTTCTGAACCTAAGTAATAAGTGAACAGTAAGACAGTGTACTAATGTTTACCACACATCTATAGCAGGTCCAATATTTGAGCAACTTTTCTGAAAGAAAAATAAAAAGGAGAAGGTGGTTTTAATCATAATTTGTGTCTAGAATTTACTATCTACAGAACGAAACATTCATGCCATGCAGATGCTACCACTGCAAAGAACAGCCTATGACCAGACCAGACCAGACATAAGGTTGTTTAACTAGCAAAATATAATCAGCCGCAGAAATATTCATCAGTTTTTAATAGCCACGCCCACTGCAAGGTTTTTCCGATTTAAGCATATATGGGTTTCAAACTTACAGTCCTTGCAGAGTACAGATGATCCATAAACTGCATTTACTATATAAAGTTATAAACTGCATATGGGTACTAATTTGTTTATGCAAGCGTAACTTATAGACCACTTGTTGAAGAAAAGCTACAAATGTATTAAGTTTTAAAACTCCAGGAGATAAATACCCGGTCATGTGGAAAAAGGAAAATGACACGTGAATTGCGATGGAAGAAAATTCTAAGCAGATAAATGTTACCTTGAAATCTAGTGACTCTAGTCTCTTTCTCTGCAAAGACGCTTCATTCTGGATCCATACTTTACAGGGAAAATTCCAAAATTGTTCTTTTTGAAAGTCAGTAGCAGACAGATTAGTACTACTGTTCTTGCCTTATGAGTCATGACAGAGTTACCTGGTTCACAAGGCAATTAGGAAGAGTAAGCATGACGATGAGATTTCATCACATTGGCAAAGACGAATAAAAGGATAAAGTTTTTGCAATGATACAAAAATTATTCAAGTTGTTAACAAAACATCAGTACCCATAGGCCATAACACATGCTTCTATTCTGCACTGATGCCTATTTTCCCTCACTTATACGCCATTTACTCATATTTCATTGGTCAGCTCAAAAGTCCCCCAAATAAAACCAATTTCCCTCTCATTGTAAGGCTGTAAGCAATAAACTAGTAGGGCAGGAAGCTTTATTTTGGAACAAAATTCAAAAGTTTCCCAATGGATAGCAATTTATAGGGAAAGGAGACGGAGTCCATCAACCATGCAATTGCAGCAGGAGCTGCTGCACTGTTTTTGTTAATAACACAAATCTAAAGACTAGTCCAGTACATTGCTAGAAATTTGTTCTATAGACATAGTTTTGCCCGCCATTAGTGAGAGAGATACTTGACATAGATCAAGTGTGTAAGAAATGTATGCACGTGGTTCACATCACTTAAAAACAAAATATGGCTCGCATTAACATATACGTGGCCTAGTTTTCACCCATGTACCTCTGATAGTTCTGGTCTATGTTAGAGTTTTCAAATAAGTGATGACTATAGATAAACCCGAAGGGTAATGACCCTCCCGCCGGTGTCAATGTATCTCCTATACAAAATAATACTTCTAATAATAATAGATGCAGAAATAAATTACGAATTTTCACTTGTTTATACAACAGTATTTTTATTCCCGCCAGTAAAGGCACTTCAATTATATATTCAGAAAGATAGCAGAGATAACTAGGCTAGAATGATTCGACTTCACAGAAAAAATGTGTTTGCAAAGACAGACTGTGAATTCAGTGCACAGAAATGCTCATGAACAAAGAAGCCACACTTGTCAAGTTTAAGCCCCTTAATTCACACAGAAAAGAAACATGTAGAATTTCAAGTCTCCTTTCAACTTTTAACACTTACCTGATAAACACTACTCCCGATTATCAACATGACAGTTGGTATTGCTAGGCAACTTATTAAGCAAACCCTGAAAAAAGTGAAAATCAATACTTTACGATGCCAACAGGAAGAAAATCTATCAGGGATACGAATTCCCTATCAAAGATTTTTAAAAAAATATGGCCAAATAAAGATGATAATTCATCCATCTAATCTTTATGGTCCCGAAGAAATTTCAGGAATTCTCATCCAAAATTAAATGCTAAAAGTAAGGGGTGACTGAAACAGCCTAACATGGACAAAAATACTGAGAAGGACCACTGAGTCGATTTAAGCTTAAAAGTTATATCACCAGATCACAGAACACTGCTATAAAGTCTCACCCTTTTAGTCCTAGTTCTCTACAACACTTCTTCAAAGAAAAATCACCTGCATCTTAAACCTCAAAACATTTCAAGCTTTCCAACACTTAAAAGAACAAATGGCAAATGTCCGGATTGTCAGATTTATTACTGAAGTAGCTCCACCACAGTTTGTTAGTGTCATGAGACGCCGAACATCAAATATACTGGATACGATTCATGAGGAGGATACGCTTTCGCCATACACCATGTTGCCGTCACTGTCTAAGAATGCTGCAGCTTCTTCATCTCATAATACAACTGAGGTTCCAAGGAAAAGATCTACCACTCAAGATTCCAAAATCTTTAGGTATCTTTCATGAGTAAAGGCTTGTTTCCTAGTTCAGGTTTTAGGGCAAGTATATGTATAAATTGCCAAAACTTGTTGAAGACATACCACAAAATAGCAACGAGATAGTTGAAGGAATGTTATGCTTCACATCTCGTGGAGCATACATGAGCTTGTAGTTAATAGTTATGCTATGAATTACTTCTCTCGCTTTTGTGGAAGGTCATTTTAACATGTAATGTGTTTTGTCTTGAAACTTTACAGCATACCAAAGCTTTAGCGTATTTGTACTCTCACTGTTCTATTTATATTTTATACTTCATATGATCAAATCAGACATTCATATCCAAGTGCTTTACATCTCATTAGGTACTTATTTATTAGATCTGATACTAGAGTGAAAAGTAAATATGACAGATCCAATGGGTTAACGCTATTATAGAATTCAGAATTATATTCAGCCCCAGGCAACTAATCATGATAACAAGATGAGGAAAGGAAGACATCCACCAGATCACATACTTTCGTAAATAGACTATTGATTTTGGAATGGTTCTGTAAGTACTAGCTGTGTGAAGGATATCCAGTTCCAGAGATAGATTACCAGAAACAAATAAAGGAAAAGAATGACTACTGATGGATTTCTGCATGCAAGGGGTAATATGTCAAAAACTCATTGCAAATAGCTGACAATGACAATCATATTGCAACATCACTTTCAGAATAGATTATTTAACTGGTAAAATATGATCTGCAGTTAATATACTCTCTTCTTTTTTATTAAATTTAGTAGTTGCATAACTCTTTTGAAATAAGGAGACTACGCTCTTGTCCTGTCCAATTGCTGTAACGATTTTCCGCGTAAAGGTGTATGAGTTTCAGTCCTTGCAGAGCATAGATGGTCCAGAAACCGCATTTACAATATAGGCTATGTTACTATCTCTAGGAGTACCATATGGACCACTTACTTAAACAAAGATACAGGTAAAGATTTTGAAATTCAACGAAATATATAGCATTGTGATAAAGGTCAAAGGATATGATTTATGATATAAATCTTACATTTGGATTAGTAATAAATAGTACTTTTACCCTTGCAATTTGCAAAGACCCAACCTAGGACCAAACATATGTGTAAGGTTGTTTCAACAAAGTAAAATAAGATCAGCAGTCGGTTAAATTTACACATCGATTTTTTAATTAATAGCCACCTCATACCAGAAACTGCATTTACAATATATGCTATGATACTAATTTGTTTATCTAAGGGTAATTTTAAGAACTGCTTATTGGAACAAAGCTACAAATGTAACTTTTGAAGTTTCAAGAAATATATACTAGGTCCTGTGTACGTAGGAAAATGACTTGTGAATTGTGATGGAGAAAATGCTAATAAATTCTACCTTTGGATTTAGTGACTCTAGTCTGTCTCTGTACATCTATCCAGAAAGACACTTCATTCCGGGCTCCATCTTTTTTGGAGGGAGAGTTCCAAAATTGAACTTTTGAAACTCAGTATCTCAGACAGAGCAGTACTTTTTCTTCTATATCCATGACTGAGGTACCTGATTCACATGGAAAATAGGAAGAGTATGCATGACAATGAAATTCCATCACTATTAGTGAAAGGATAATTTTTTTGGAATGATACAGATATGCTTCAAGTTGTTACTGAAACATTACATACACAAGTAACAACACATGCTTCTACTGTGTACTGATGCCTGTGTTCCCTCACTTACACACGCAATTTCTCGTATTTCTTTGGTATCAACTCAATATTCCTTGTTAGCAATAAAACTAGTATGGCGGGCAGTTTCATAATGGAGAATATTCAAAAGGTTACATTTTGTTCTTGTCGAGAGCAATGGTTCACAAATTATAAGGACAGGAGACGCTAGTCCATGAACCATGCAATTGCCAGAGCTGTAGCACAATTTTTAGTTTTATAATATAAATCCAAAGACATGTCCAGTTAATTGCAAGAAATGTAATCCCTAGAAGTAGGATAGTCATGTGAAGAAATCAACCACATCACTCAAAAGGAAAAAAAAAATTAAAAAAAAAAAACACATCGATTTCATTTATAGTACTTGTTTTCACCCATGTACCTCCCACAGATCTAGTCTATGTTAGAATTTTAATGTACTGTATCTAATTAAGTCCGACTTTCAATTGTTTACTACACTATTTTATTTCCGCCAGTACTGGCACTTCAGTTCTATATACAAATCTAGATGGCAAAGATAATTAGGCTAGATATGATAATGGATCATCTACTATGCAGAAAAATGTGTTTATAAAGAAAGACAATGACTTGAGTGTACAGAAAGAAGCCACACTTGTCGAGTTTGAGCCCCTTAATTTGCAAAGAAAAGAGCCATAAAGAATTTGAGTCTCCTTTTCAAAATTTAACACTTACCTGATAATGCTGATCAATTATCAACGCACAGTTGGCTTTAGTAAGCATTAAGCGAACCCTGAAAAAAGTGAAAATCAAAACTTTACGATGCCAACTGGAAGAAAATCTATCATGGATACGGATTTCCTATCAAGAAAAAGATAGGGTCGGTAAAAGATTACAACAACTCTTTAGCCAAACATTAAATGCTAAAAGTAATGGGCGGCAGAAGCAGCCTAAAATGGACAAAACACTGAGAAGGACTACTGAGTCGATTTAAGCCTAAAACCGATATCATCCAGATTACTGAAGGCTGCTATAAACTCTAACCATTGTAGTCTTAAATCTCTACAACTCTTCAAAAGAAAAGCCACATGACACTTAACCTTGAAACATTTCTATCTTTCAAACACTTCACAGTTCAAAAGAGCAAATGGCAAATGTCCGGATCGTCAGATTTATTACTGAAGTGGCTCCACCACAATTTGTAAGTGTTATGAGATGCCGCACATCAAACATACTGGATACAATTCATGAGGAGGATACGCTTTCGACATATACCATGTTGCCATCACTGTCTAAGAATGCTGCAGCTCCATCTCTTAATACAATGAAGGCTATAGATCTCCTAATAAAGGCTCAGAGATCTTTAGCTGTCATTCACGAGTAAAAACTTATTATTTTCTAGTTCTGGTATTGGCCTAATGGGGTAAGCAGTATACCTATAAATAGCCAAACTTGTTCAAGGTGTAACACAAATTAGCTACAGTTGAAGGAATGTCATGCTTAATATTTTGTGGAGCATACATTACTTATCTTGTTCTTCTGGAAGCCCATTGTATTATGTATTGTACTGCCTCGGAAATTTTTTACTAGCAAGCCAAGGCTTTAGCGGCACTAGTGTTCTTTGTATTTTATTTATATGATCAAATATTCATATCCAGGTGGCAGGTGCTTTACAGGTCAATTAGAAACTAACTTAAGAGAAAAGATATTTAAGTGAAAAACAGAAACAACCGACAGCCAATGGCATGAAGGCTATTATAGATTTCTCAATTCAGAATTATATAAAGTCGCATAGTAGGCCAACTAATCAAGACATGTAACAAACAACATGCAAAAATAAATACAGCCAACCGAATGTCGGCATGTACTGCAGCATGCTCATTTGGAATAGAGAGCGCTTCAAGAAATCCACCTAATAATTTGCAAGTTGTACCCATCTAAATACCGGAATGCTGATAGATACACCCCCAGGAAGCCACGAGTGAAGCCTGGATGTAAACTAAAAACTTCAGCAAAGCATTGTTTACTGGCTAACCTGATCTCAACATTTTATCATCTATTTTCAAACACCAAGGATTATCAGCTTACTGACAATTTTAGAATGGTTCTGTGAGTACTAGACGCGTGATGGTTATACAGATCCAGAGATAGATTAACTCGAAAAAAAGAAAGAAAAATTAATAATTATTACTATCTACAAATGAATAATAAAAATAATAATAATAATAATAATAATAATAAATGAATAAATAATAAACTGTGGCTGGCTCTCTACATACAGGAGGTAATATGCCGAATATTCATTGCAAGAGGATCCCATGACATTTCATCTTACAACATCGAGTTCAGATAGATTGTTTTAACTGGTACATATGATCGGCAGCTAATATATTTGTCGATTTTAGTTTAATGGTGGTGTATCTCTTTCAAAATAAGGAGACTAGGCGTCCTTTCCTGTCCAGAACAATGGCCGCAAGGATTATCCGTGTCTACGTGTATGAGTTTCAGTCATTCCAGAGTATATATGGTCCAGAAACAGCATTTACGAGATAGCTATAGTACTATCTTTGAGGGTATGGAGTATGGACAACTTATTGAAATATTAATATAAGTAAAACTACTAAAATTCAGGGTAATATATAGCATTGTGATAAAGGACATGCTGTATAAGATAAATCTTACATTTGGATTAGTGACTCTAGTCTCTTTCTTTGCATATTGCAGTGTCTCTCCAGATATATCACTTATTTCTAGGCTTCATCCTTTGCAGGGAAAAGTCACTCCGGAAACTCAGTATCAGGCAGAGTCATAGTTTTACAATTGCAAAAGACCAACCTAAGACCAAAGTATTAGTAAGGTTTTTCAACTAGTCAAACATGACCAGCAGTTAAATATCCTGTCCTATGCATGTAAGGTTTTCCTGTGTAAACGTATGTGGGTTTCAGACCTTGCAATTGCAGAGCATAGATGGTCCAGAAACTGCATTTAAAATGTAATCTATGGTATGGAGTATGGACCACTAATCGAAACAAGGCTATAAACGTAACCTTTTAAGTTCCAAGAAAAAGAATACCCAGTCATGTGTACAAAGGAAAATGGCTTATGAATTGTGATGACAGAAATGCGTATAAGATAAAAGTTACCTGTGGATTTAGCATCTTTAGTCTCTTTCTCTGCACGTCTCTCCAGAAAGACACTTTATTCTGGGCTCCATCCTTGGCAGGGAAAGTGCCAAATTTGTTCTTTTGAAACTCAGTATCAGACAAAGTAGTACTTTTTTCTGATCTGTTCATGACTCAGTTACCTGGTTTGTATGGCAAAAATTTGTCACATTGGCTGACAATCATGAATGGGCAAGCAAAGACAAAAGAAAGGATAAAGGATAAAGTTTCAGCAATGATACAGAAATGTTTCAAGTTCTTAACGTACACATAACACATGCTTATACTATGCACCGATGCCTATTTTCCCTCACTTGCACGCCATATGCTCGTATTTTATTGGGATCCACTCAAAAGTCCTACAAAAAAACAATTTCATTGAGAAAATTCAAAAGGTTTCATGTTGTTCTTATCGAGAGCAAAGGACCGTGAACCATTTTTGTTACAAACAAAGACTAGTCCAGTACATTGCAAGAAACGTATGAGGGAGATTCTTAAATATAAGAAGTTCATAAGAAATTTATGCACAGTGTGGGTAGAAATCAACCACATCATTCATATATCAATCTTATTTACATATACGTGTGACAAGTTTTCACCCATGTATCTCCTATAGACCTGGTCTATGTTATAATTTTCAAATTAATGAGGACAACTGATAAACCCGTGGGGGCATTACCCTCTCTCCCCCACCTTGGGCCGGTGGCAATGTCTCTCCTGTTAAAAATAAATTAAGCCAGAAATTACATACTGTGCCCAACTTTTCACTTATTTATCATGGCCCTATGTACTATTTTTTTCGCCAGTAATGAGCATGCATAATGTCCACTTCCATTCTATATAGAAAACTAAACTAGATAGCGTCGATAAATAGGTAAGAATATAATAGCAACGGACTCATAGACTTTGCAGAGAAACATGTGTTTATAAAGATAGACTGAATTCAGGGAGGGAAATGTTTGTGGAGAAAGAAGTCACATACTATGTCAAGTTTAAGCCCCTTATTTCACAAAGAAAAGGACCATATAGAATTTGAGTCTCCTTTTCAACTCTTAACGCTTAACTGACAAAGCTGCTCGCCGATTATCAGCAGACTGGGGCCTTTCTAAGCAACTTATAAAGCAAACTCTGAAAAAAAAAGAGTGAAAATCAAAACTTCACGATACCAACAGGGAGAAACTATCATAGATATGGATTCCTGTCAAAAGAAAGATTATCCAAGTAAAAATGACAATTCACATAGTCTAATTTTCATGGTCCTGAATTAATCTCAACACCTCTTTAGCCAACATTAAATGCAAAAAGTAAAGGGCAGCAGAGACAGCCTAAAATGGACAAAACATTGAGAAGGACCACTGAGTCGATTTAAGCCTAAAAGTGATATCATTCAGATGACTGGATGCTGCTATAAAGTCTAACCAGTTTAGACTTATTTCTCTAGAACACTTCAAACAAAACCAACTGCCTCTTAAACCTTGAAACATTTCAAGCTTTTCAACACTTCAAACAAAAAAATGGCAACTGTCAGGATTGTCAGGTTTATTACTGAAGTGGCTCCACCGCAATTTGTTAGCATTATGAGATGCCGGACATCAAATATACTGGATACAATTCATGAGGAGGATATTCTTTCGACATATACCATGTCTCCATTACTCTCTAAGAATGATGCATCTTCATCTCTTAATACAACTGAGGATAAAGATCTCCTTATCAAGGTTCAGAGATCCTCAGCTGTCTTTCAACAGTAAAATTTTATTTTTCTAGTTCTGGTTTTGGGGCATGCAGTATATGTATTCATTGGAAAAACTTATTAGATGTACCACAAATTAGTATAATGAATGTTAAGCTTCACATCTCGTATTGCATAGATCGTGTACTTGTGGAAGCCCGTTGTATGATGAAATGTATTTGTCTTGACCAACATTCAAAAAATTAAACGGTTCTAGTATCCTCAGAGTTTCAATTATATCATCAAACATTCATATCTAAGTGATATACAGCTGAAGTAAAAAACTTTAGTTGGTAAAAAAAAAATATGACTTATCTCTGATCATTGCAAAATGGCTAGGATCCTGCGAGATTCTATCTGAAATATAAAAGATAAAAAGACATTGTGGAATCTCATAGCAGGCTGTGTTATTTGGTGTAAAGAAACAATAGATGTTTTGAAGATGTTTCTAACCCGGATAGGAAGTTTCTCAATAACTTTTTTGGGTTGTTACTTTGCAGCTTTAATGGAGCTGCAAGTCACTCTTTGCCTGATTGTCTTAGTTTCCATTCTTCTCTCTAATAAAATATTTCATATTA
>JAQRGC012306750.1:0-24942 GCA_028659135.1 Plantago lanceolata | reverse complement strand
AACATTTATATTATTTATTTATTATTTTAATAATTTAATGTATGAATTTGCACTCACATAGTAAAATTTCTGGATCCGCCCTCGCCGAAAACAATTTTTGTTCTTCAGTTTTGCCTTTTTCCATCCTCTGATGCAACTTGTGAGTTGTGACCAAGTTTTCCTCCTTGTATAAAGGAAAAAGACTGTCCGTTGGGTTTTTGGCGGGTCATACACAAAGTCGGTGCAAATCTGATCACCTCCACATGCATTACCATGTGCTTGATTCATGCACTTATCTAACAATTCAAACATAAAGAACACCAAGACAAAATTGTGAATGGAAGGTGTAAACAAGACTCCACCTAACCTTCACTCACAAACAACCGTAGTTAAAGGAACTCTTTGTTCCTATAATTGCTTAATTGATTGATGTTCGGTTGGATCGAAATCGAGCGGTTCACAAATAATTCATATATAGCCCCAATCTTCAATCTTCATTGGCCTTTTTAAAGAAATCGCGGAGAGAATATTGTCGTAGTAGTCCATCACTCCATCTCCCAACTTGTAATATCGATAACTATAATCATGACTATATGGAACTAATCAGTAATAGAGTATGTGGTTACGACGTTGGATATTCCTTTTGCAAATACACCACATAGAGAGGTACTTAACCCAGTACCCTTCCCCCCCTTTCGCTCCAAGCGTGATCCAACGAATTCGGATGCAAAAGCACAGCTTTAAGAAAATTAAGAATACTTAATTCACGCACTAAGCTACTTATAAGTCATGACATGGTTAAACTTGTTTATTTTTCTCCCAACGATTTGCCATGGCTAACTCTCAGTCCTTGTGCACTGCACACGCCACCACACCTTGTCGTCAATCTGGAGGTGCATTTGAACAAGACAAAGAAATTGCAATGGAGCATTGGTTTGATCAGATTTTTTTTTTTTTTTGGAATCGGCAAAATATATTAGATCACAATACCGGAGCATAAGAAATGCTCAGCGTTCATACAAATACAAATGAGAAAATCAAGACCCGAAGGAGGGAAGAGAAAAAAAGCTTCGAAGAAAATCCGAGGGCCAACGTTCACCCCAAGCATTTTCTTACAAGCTTCTTCTCAACAAACTAGAGAGTAATCCGAACCTCGACCTCGGCACTAACAAAACCAAACCCAATAGAAACCAATTACAAAGGGGATTCTAAACCGAATATCAACAAAAGCCCGAGCTAGCTACCCAAACACACAACCGGTGGCACTTCACGAGATAGGGAACCGATCATTGGGTATTTACCACCGTACTTGAAACAAAGCCACAATGTACCGCCATACGAGCCCCCAAACCGAACCTATGATCAGAAATTTAATGAAGCGGCTGAAATTCAGATCGGATTGATTGTCGTAACCTTGTGGCTCATAATCAAGCCGTCATGGGCGCTCAACAGGGACCCAAACCAACCAATGCATGTGAATCATCAAGGGGTCTTGATGGACCAGATAGGCCTGATAGCGCAGCTCGATAAGGTGTAACCGTGTAAGCTACCGCCTACCGGGATCAGAAGGGCAAGGAGTAGCTGATGTGCTATTTGGTGGTGATTATGGTTTCACTAGAAAATTAGCATCAACTCCCCATGAATGTTGGAGATGCCACTCTTTCCCTTCAAATCATCGCACAGCCCGTTGAAAGGAGATAGGAAGGGGTTCACAGTGTGAACTATGAAAGGTCACACTGACTAAGGTAGGATCGAGACAGGTACCACAGTATTCGGTGCAATATCAGCAGCAGTTGATCAGAAGTACTCTACAGTGAAATCCCAGAAGTGGAACTTTTGTCCATACGCTGAAAGTAGAGGAGACAAAAATGAACCTGGCTTGAGCACCATAAAAATTATTGTGCCAACATGAAGTGTGCTGTGGTTGTGATTTCCAGCCGGCCACTTGTAGTTGAACCGTAGTGATGGATGCCTTTGTGGCAGCATGTCTACCAGGATCAGAAGGGCAAGGAGTAGCCTGTGTGCGATTTTGTGATATGGGTTCACTAGAAAATTAGGAAGAATGCAGTTCAAAAGTAAGGATCAAACTCCCCATGAATGTTGGAGATGAACCTTATGATCCACTCTTTCCCTTCGGCTATGGGCTCACCGCGCACCACATAGCCTGTTTAAAGGAGATAGGAATGGGTACACAGTGTGAAAAGTCACATGGGCTTGGTGTGGTAGTATCGAGGAGAGCAAAGATGGTTAAGAAACATAGCAGCTTTCGTTTCTTCGTTTTTCATAGTTATAATTAGGAAAATGAAAATGTAGAGTTCTTGATGTCTGCATTTTTAGGATATTCTTAGTAATGCCGACTTCCAAACTGGTTCCAAATCAATCATCTGTCCTCATCTATTTTCACAACAATTTGTTTCTTGAATGCAAGATAAACAAAATTACCTCGGGGTGGATAAACTGGTCCCCATAAATGTATTTGAATAATTATCATCTGCTGCAATCTGAGGACCGACTCTTTGGATCACCTTGAGCCACAATCTAAAGCAGCTCAAGATCATGTAGAACTGTCAACAGAAAGAGTAGAGCTGATACCGTATTTGATTCGATTCAGCTCCTTCTTCCGATACTCTAAGCCGACAGTGGCCCAGTCTTATGGTACATCTTAAGTTATCTAGCAATCTCCAATTAATCCAGAGTGGCCTAGTCCAGAATTTTCTCCCCGGTGGAAAACAAGTTCCAGACTAGCGTTCCTATGATGTAAAGAACAACAGCCACTTTGAACACATCATCCCAAGAACCTATAAGATATAGTTCAGAATCAGCACCACAGTCGAAATAGAAATGGATTTGCAAAGGGAAGTTTCATACGAACTTTAAGAAGCTTGGCCATTTTTGCTAAAGCTAGTTATGTTCTTAAAAGAACCTTGGAAGTGCTTGGCAATCAGATCGATGTTGAGGAGAGTTGTAGTATTTGATATTTTCAGATAGCTTTTTTTGAAGGAGAAAAAAAATGGTGATGATGATACAGTTCTGTGAAATGATTACCCTTTTGGAGTATGTATCCAGTTGCAGCGGTTCCAAAGACTCCAGCCAGTACTCCGGCGGTGTTAGACAGCCCCAAGAGTACACCCTGCAATAAAATCAGTAGAATGTGGCCTGATATCAGAGTGGTACACAGAGTATCAGATTGATAGATTCGTAGGTAGGAAATCTTTTAGAATGACTGGGGAAATAGTAACACTCACAGAATAACGTGGCCCAATATCTTGGTGGTTTGAGTATAGACCAGACTGTGAGAATGCATCCGAGCCCTGCAGAAGAATCATATGCAATTTATACTTCTTAAAATCAGAACCAACTTTACTATGAAAAATCTTAATACACCCAGTCCAGTGATAAGTGACAAAAGACTAGCTCATAACCTGACTGCATGCCATGCATAGCACTGCCATAGCAGGTGTCTTCACATTGCTAAGCTGTGTTAGGAAGAAAGCAGGACCTAGAAACCCGATTGACTGCATTATCTGTGAAAACAAATATATATCTATCAATCGTTATGTTCTTAATTCAGTTTCAGCATCAAATTATATGAAACGGAACAGCGATGTATGACTTTTAGTGGTACACTAACGGACATATGGGTCATAAACTACATATGTAACTTATGCATTATACAAATGTAACTTTCTAATGAAACTGATATGGAAAAGAGAACAAAATGCTCACCTTACGAACTGATGTGATGGAAAAACCTTTGCTCACAAGAGTATCTGCAATCCAACCACCTATATTGGCGAATACAGCCATAGTGAGCCATGGCAGCACACATAATAATCCGGATTCAGTCAAGTTGAACTTAAGAACCTATGCAAACAATCACGGAGTGAAAAGGAAAATTAGTATGGGTGAGCTAGCTTCATATATTAATAAATAAATAATTAAATAAAAATCAATGATAAAGCATATAGAAAATGGAGATGATTGAAAAGCTATTGGCTTCATACCATTCATTCACATACCTGGTTATAATAAGTGGGCATCCAAGTCAAAAGAATAAATGTTCCCCAGTTATGACAAAAATGGGAGATGATGAGAGCCCAGACAGGGGCCTTCGATAAAATTTTGCCCCAAGGGATTTCAGTGACTGGTTCTTTCAATACATTGCCTCCAAGGATCAGTTTCTTCTCCTCCAAACTGATATTAGGGTCTTCTTGTGGTGAGCTATATGCCTAGAATAAAGGTCAATGTTGAGACTCTTGAACTGGAGTACATGTAACAAAATCTTTTGCAGCATGTTTTAACACCACGAACCAGACAAATTTAAAAGAAAGCAAGAAAAGCTGCCCAGATCTCCACCCACCATCACATGAATTTGTAGGCCCCAGGGGGGCACCAGGGGGATGTTAAAAAAAATGGAGAGCCCGTATGATGAGCCCTCCCCAGCTGGGTAGGGATCGGGTGCATAATGCATGCAGCCTTACCCATGCATTTTTTCAAAGAGTTTATCATACCTTGAACCCATGACCAACAAGTCAGCAGCAGAGCAACTTACTAGTGTCTGAGTACAAGGAGGGTGTAGGGTACAGTAGGGGAGGGGAGTCAAAACTTTGTATAGAACTTAAAGCGAAAACAAGGCCTTACTTTACTCCACCACAGCGCAAACCAGAGACTTCCAAGGGATCCAAAAGAATAGAAAACAGATGGCCACCCAAACTTCTGGATCAATATGGGTGAGAAAGCCAATCCAGTAACCGATCCAAGGTACATACCGCTATATACTAGTGCAAGAGATCTGCTTCTTTCAGAAACAGGAATCCACTTTGACAGCAAATTGTTCATGGCAGGCATTGCTACACCCTATTTGTTCGAAATAAACCCCATTAGAAGAATATCAGGCATGCAAGTAGTAGACTTATCTATCTGGAAGTGTAAATATAATATAGGTAGATAATCAGAACAGTGATTGCATGTGTGAGTGAAATATTACACAGGAAATTCTATGAATTGCAATAATGCTTAAGCAATATTTGAGAATGGGAGGAACTATGTCTTATCAGATTGGTTTGACTGAACTTAAATACTACAATTAATTTATAAACAGAACAAACAGCAGCATATTTTTAGTTCTCAGCAAAGACCTACCTAGGTTTAAGTCAAAAAAGCAAAAACAGCAATCCATGTCACTCTGACTGATATATAGAGAATGGCCATGAACTTCAAGTCACTAGTAGTTGTGATGTAATTGTTGCATAGCAAATAAATAGAAAATTTGGGTAAAAACCTGATGTAGGAAAGAAATTGTAAGACAAGATATCAAAACAATAAACCGATGATATAGTTCAAAGTCAGGAACAGGAGGGCCACCAATGTAAAACTTCAATTCTGCCATGACAATTGTAATAAATATGCAGCATATTTGTCGATTATGCTTATCAGAACATTTTGATTACAAGTGGACAATTCGTAGAAAATTCATGCAGAAGAGTATAAGAAGCTTACCTCGCCAATGCCCATAAAGGCACGCATGACGAGTAAGAACGGGAGTCCAAGTTTGGCAGCAATAGGTGTCAAAACTGTTGCAATAGACCACCATATTACTCCAAAACCAAGCACTAGTTTTCCACCAACTTTATCCGCCCATATGCCTCCAACAATCTACACAATATCATATGAAACATGAAACAAAATTGTTACGGTTGTATGCCACTCATGTGAGGAGAAATAGTGACTATGCAAGTAGAAGAAAAGGTTTTGTATAGATTCATCTATCTCTTAACTAGGACCACTGAAATGGCAGAGTTTAAAAATTAGAGTATCTTTTAGACTTAAGCCAATTGACTGCTGCAAAATCTGGAACCTTGGCTTTATGTCTTTACCTGCGATGGAGTCATGGCGGCATGGCCTACACAGTCTATTGAGCTTGTCATTTGATGTAATGGATTATATAGTTTACTGGGTCAAATAAATAGTATTTCAGTATTATACAACTCCAGATTTACTAATCGGCAGGACCTGCATATTATTTTTACTACTCCGGATTGACCTTATACTTATCTAAGTTATAATGGATCCGCAGAGAAATGAATACACTCCCTTTTCTACATCAGGTTACTTTTACAATACTAAGGCTAAATGTGTGTAGGAAATTCCATAAAAAAAACATATCAGGTTGTGAATTTATAAGAACATGAGGAAAACTAAAACCTGTGTGAGCAGGTAACCCCAGAAGAAAGAAGATTGAATAAGACCAACTGTGGCACTATTCCAGTTAAACTCCTTAGACATTGGAAGTATTGCAATGCTCATGTTCACCTGAAGAAAAAACATGTAACAAGTTAGCACGAAAAGATAGATTGTATCTAGTACATCTGACACAGAAAACTTGCCAGCAAAACCAACCTTACAAAATTGGACAGGAAAACAAAGGCACACTTAAAATGAATAACTAATTACAACCAAATACTAGCATGTAAAACCACACTACGATCAATAAATAAAAACCTTACACGGTCCATGTTGCACAAAAGGAACGCTGCAAAACAGAGAAGCACCATCACCCACCGCTTAGGAAACTCTTTCCACCACAATTTGGACTCCTCAACTCCATCATGTAAAACAGCTTCACCTGCCTCTTGTTCTCCAGATTTAAATTCCGCTCGAGTTCTCTGCAGCGTCGAATCTCTGGATGGAATATTTTGCCCATCAATAAAACCAAGACCATCCAACTTCCTCGGTTGAACCCAATCACCATCGGCATTAGCTGACGAAAGACAGCATTGACACATTTCTCTAATTCGCCTTCTTGTATTGATAGACTTAAAGTTCGTGCCCAATCGATTGGACACTGACTGTGGCCGTTCTTCTTTGCCCAAAAACGACGAATCTGATCTAAAAACTCCTCCATTCAGTCTATCTCTAGCATGAACATTCAACTGATAAGCATAATTGCATGAAACACTCCTCCTCGGAAGACATAGCTTCCGGTAAAGCATTTTTCTGTTCACATCCTGTGCAACAACAGCAACACTCAAGTGCTCCCCTCTTTGACGACCTGCAGCTTCTTCTCCACGACATACTATCCCTATAGCAAAAACACCAAAACAAATCTACTCAATGTAAAATGTTTATTGAGTGACAATCATGCTGAAGCCTACTCTTATAAATCATTGTAACACATCACATCGAATAGAGAGATTCTCCTATAACATTCAACACCAACCAAAATGCATACTACTTCTTCAAAAACCAAAGCACATGCTCAAAATAAAATCCCAATGCTCATTGGAAATGCCGCATGAATTCAACAGCTAGCACTTAACACTTACCACCAACAATAGTACAGTACCGAAGCAAATTCACAAGTTAACTACCTGAATTGAAAATTTCCACCAAGTAACAGTGTAATACATCCATAATATATTAGTAATATGAAAACTAAGCTCAAAAACAATAAACAGGCGCTTGAAAATGCAAACAGAAATGCAATTAGGGAAAAGTAACAATTACCAGAGCCGACGAAAGAGCCGAAGTTCCGGTGTGAAACGATAGCTCCGATTGCCATTCTAACCGGAAAATTTCCGAATTCCAATCTCCAATCACTCTAGTTCGATCCAAATCTCATTTCTACAGGTGCTAAACTCGCAAATAAATTTATCACTATCAAATCTCAATATAATTGTGACTGTGTTCTGTTATCTCAGCCACCTACAGTGGAGTGGATAATATCTCTGAGCTTTTGTTCTTCATACGAATTTCAGCTTCGTTTTGCTGTAATTTCTATTTTCCTTTATTTCTCTGTACAAGCGGGAAAAGGCTGAGAGTTTGACACGTCAGAATTGGAGATTTCGACGGTGAAAGAACGATAGTGTCCTCAAGTGAATGTTCAAGTACGTTCGATAAGAGTGGGAAGGTGAGGGTAGTTTTGGAAATGTGGGGTGAAAGGGAGGGCCACCGGAAAAGTTACATCGTTGGCCGGAAACGACAAAGACAAAAGGCATGAACTTGGACTGCTGACAAGTTTCAAGCCGTTTACTTCTTGTCCAACGTGGCAAAACGTGGATCTCGACTACGTGAGCACTAAGCCCAATCTACACTAAAAGGGCCATAGCCCAACTATTTAGTACTGAGTCAGCCCAATCCAGCACCTGCCCGGCCTCTTGGTCAAACTCATAAAAATTGATAAAGGGAAAGAGATCTCAAGAATTTTGGATACTTCTAACTTCCAAGTTCCCACAATTCATATTAATGTCTTCTATGCATTGTAGAAATCAATAAGATTCAAGAACTTTCATTAATTTCGGGAAGTATATAAGATGTTATGCCGTGTTTGACTCAGACATTGTAGAGTGAGTCATGCCTTACTACATTTTGAACGTTTAGAAATTGGTGGTACTCAGAAGACTTTGACAATTCACACAATGATGTTGATATATACTACAGTCTGGTGGTAAAGATTCGAATTTATATGTGGTATGCCAGTGCATAGTTTTTGAGATACTTTCTCCCAATGGAATTGTTGAGATTCTAGAATTTCAAAGGTAACTGCGGTAATTTTCTCTAATTTGATGTAGTAAAGCAAATATGTCTATAGACTATAATTGGGGACGAAACAAACTGCACCTGTATTTTCCAACTTGAGCTAATTTGTTCGGTCACCAACCTTAACGGTCTCGTATGAATGCGTTGTTAATGCATACCCCATTGCCAAAACAAGAGTCCTATATTTCTCAACCACACTAACTTCAATCACATGTTCTCTTTTAAGACGGGTCTGTGTCGCACACCTGAAATGGACACCAACAATTATGTCACTCCAAATCCAAGCTACTTCTAAGGAGTATCATGCATCTAATTTCACTAAACACTATACACTACCTTAATTGGTAATGTGATGATTTAGACAATTTGACCTCTTACAAATAAAACTAACCATCTTGGTACGGTGGTCCCGATTTGCCGCGTTTTCAAAAAAAAGTAGTAAAACATATTTACATGATTTGCATGCTATTGCGATGCACTGCAGAGTTATCAGGGCGATTACATATTTCCAATATAATCAGAGCAGGTATTTAAGAGGAAGCCACAGAATTGTTTATGATGGCCAACAAACAGTCAACATCATCCAATATTTCTACAAAGACAACAATTATATTTTGGACAAAATAATTATCTGATTACACCAACAAATTCAGACCTTAATCTTCACTGCAATATTCAACATTTAACCTATAAGTAACTTAGTAAAATCAAGAGAACAAATCCCTTAATACAGCTTCATTAATCATCACACTGTAGGCATTCACTTCTTGTTGTACATAGATTCCACTTTCCCATCATTTCCACCAAGCAGCAGGTACTTATCCTTTCTGGTCAGTTGAGTGCACTCAAATCCCAGTGAACCAGCCAGGATCTTCTGCACGTGGTTCGCCACCTCGATGGACGACTTACCACCGGCCTTGACTGTCCATTCCTCTGGCAACCTCTCGAGAAATGTAGCCTCGTAAGTTGGCCTAGGATTCATGAAGAAGAAGTAAGGATCCCAGAACTTGACACCACGGACAGTTGTCCCATTGAACATGTTCTGTTTAAGGTTCATAGAGACAGGCACGATCCTGTCACTTAATTCTGCAAACAAGGCACTGAATCTCAACAGGTAAGGCTCACGGCAGGTCGTCCCTTCAGGGCAGACGACTAAGTCACCCTTTCTGAGAACTTCCTTAATGATAGCTGCATCTTTTTCACGGTCACGAGTCAAAGCAACAGCTGGGATTGGAGAGAGGAACCGCGACAGTTTGCTGACACTGTATGTCACACACGAGACTTTTCGGCCTAATGCGATTGAGATGATGATGGGGTCAAGAGCTGTGCGGTGATTGCAGACGTAGAGGTTGCCAGGGGTTCCAGGAGAAGGGGCTGGCGGCAGGTTGCCCTTGATCACTAGTTTGATGCCGAGCATAGCATAGGTGTACTTGACAATGCGTTCTGGAAGGGGAAGGTTGAAGTACACGCGGAATATTGAGAGCATGAATCCGAATGGGAGCCAAATGAAGGTGATCAGAGCGTTCAATGGTGTAGGGCGCTGCACTAGTCGACCGTCATGGAAGACCAGTCGGGTTTTGAGGCGGTCAAGAGGCAGTGGCTTGAGTGATTTGGCTGGGAGCACCATGTATCCTTCCTGGTAATCATGGTTGATTGTATCAGTCAAAAGTTAATTACAACTGCCACACCATAGTATATATGATGAAATGAAACTTAAAAGTTCAAGGAACAGATATTAACATCAGAATGTGGATTTAAGTTTAATCTAACTGCAAATTATAAGCAGGTCATGTCCAATCCTTAAGTTCCCCAATTTAGTCATAGCACTGTATTATTTGGTGGCCACAATCTCTAGAAAATAAACAGCCCGGGTGAAGACAAGATAGACATCAAGATCCCAGAACACAACGTTAAGGACAATAAGTTCTCATCAGCAATTAGGTGGTGCAGATGAAACAGTTGGTTGAGGCATTTATCTTAGTACATCAGATCCATCCCTTTATTGATTTTCTCTTATGAACCACATTGAAATTAAAAGCATGAACTAATTTAATACTCTCCTCACAAGTCAACCATTCTTAGCAAGAATAAACTTCACCACATGCCTTGCTTCTTCACCACTTGACTAAAGAGTAAAGAACAGCCTGTAATGGTAAATGCTCTGGTACCTTTTTGTAGGCCAATGAACCTACAATAATTACCACAGCTCAACTAGCCCTACTAAATTTAAGGCAGGCTCTAATCTGATGAATTCTCACTTATTACAGCTTCCATTGCAGTAAATTTTAGTAGGTGAAAGGTGAAGACAGTTAACTAGCTACCCTCAGACCTCAGTTTAAGTAATCTATTTTACTTGCTTAAGTCATGTAACTGATGAAATCGTAAGGAGTACACGCAATCTCTAATGAAGAATGTTAATATAATAAAAATCCGTAAACAGTTAACCTAACCTAACAAAATCAACATCATTAGAGATTTCAATGTCTTTTTCCAAATTAAACCTACATGAACAAATTAAGTACTACTCCCTCTGTCCCGATCTCATTTCACTTAAAAGTTACGAATTAACCTAATGAGACTTTAAAATGCTTGCTATAAAACATTTTATATTTTGGTTCAGAATGGCAACCGGAAGTTGAGATCAAGACGAAGATATTAGTCATACTTATACAACATAAAAAATTTCCAAACAATCTGCTAAAAGCCTAAAACAACTGAATACTGGAAATGTAAAATGGCGAAAAGTAGTTATTATACCTTGCAAATTGACATGAAATCGTGGTCAGATTCTCTATCACCGATCCCTAAATCCGGCTGCTCATCCCCAAACTCCTTCAACAGCCCCAATTTCTTATACTTCCCGACCAACACATTCTTCACGAACCCGGTCGCCTTCTTCGTCTTCGGATCCACCTCAATCTCCGTCCCAACCACCTTATCTCCGCCCAAATAGTCCTTCACAAACGGCTCCACCATAATCGTCGGATTCGCCGTAACAATCACCTTCCGCTTACACTTATCAAACACCTCAAAGCTGTCCGCCCTGACGTCACTGGCGTAAAACCTCGGCAGCACGGCTCGCGCAGCCAGCTCAATGTCGCGCACTTTCAGCCCGGCGTACGAGATGTAGATCATCAGTTTGATTGCTAACGCCTCGGAGACGAAGACGTAAGCAATCGCGATGATTGGGAACGCCAGGAGAAGAATCAGGCCGCGGATGAAGCTCCCGGCCTCAATTGCGACGAGCATGAAGTACGGGAAGGAGGAACTGGATTTCAGAAGCGTTCCGTCGAGGTCCGCCGCGATTGAGTGGTGGTTTGTGACGGAGGTGTCGCATTTGTCGATTGAAGGGAACCGCGACGCGGAGGCGCGTGCGGTTTTCGACATTGTTGTTGATGAGAATGAACTCTATACACTATACTGTTAGGTATAGATATAGAAGTTGTGTGTATGTATAGGTTTTGAGTGTGTGTTTTTTCTGTGTGTGTTTACAGGGGAGGGAAGGTGAGGTTTTAAATGATGGGAGAATTTGGAGGGTAGTTAGTGAAATGACGGATATGGCCTTTTTCGGTTGGGGAGTTTTTAATGAGGGTGAGTTAAATGACGGGTTTGACCTTGTGAGTGTGTTATGGTTGGGAAGAATTAGGTGGCGTTTTGGTCAAATGATTCATTATGTACGCTTGTGTTGGTTGGGGAGGTTTTAATGAGTGGATTATTTCGGATGAGATGAACTGGATTCACTTCTGTATGTGATGAAATGAGTTGTCTAATGTCATTTTCTAAAGAAAACGTTACTCCGATCCATTATAAAGTAGTTTCGTATGAATGAAATAAATATGATCAACTGGATTTAAGTCACTTAAACGTTTGTCATATTAGTTTTACGGTTGTTAAATCTGGATTTAAAATAGACTTACCTTGTTACTAATGCTTGGTGCAAACAATATTATGATAACGAAAATTGAATTGGACGAGATTTAAGTTACTGAATTTAAACTATGTGAAACTGAATTGAAAATGAGATGAGTTTGATTTTCGAAATGAATGTTTAAATTGATGAGTTGAAGAGTTAGCTAATTTTGCTTACAACGTACAAACTCACTCTTCTTTCAATTTTCCATGTGACTTTTGGCAATTCACAAGTCACAACTAATCTCCGATAAGTCTTAATGTTGCTCTTGAATGCCAAAGCAATCAAACATTGCACATTTAGACAAAGGGACAAAGAAAAAAGACTAGAGGACGAGTTTGATTCTTCTTTTCAAGTCAAAACGTAATTTTAACGTTTCAAGTTTAATCCTACCAAAAAAGGGGAACCAAATTTCAACTCTGTTTACTCAGCAACATGTAATGTAGAAATGGGTTCCCCTTCCCCAATAGGCCAAGAATTCAATGGGTCTACGACAGTTTTTGAACAATCAAACTATGTGCTACGGAGTAGCAATTTTTAAACAAATAAAATATGCAGACTTAAATCAATTCATGTAATTCTTCTTTCTAGCTAGCTAGCTCCAACTTCATTTTACTCGACTACGTTTATAACTTCCGAATTTGATGTGGCTCTGTAAATGTTGCACTATTGGCTACTCCCTAGCTAATTATAATGTCCGTGGCCTTAAGAAATGATTTTGAAAGTCAAATGCAGCACTTTCATTTCCTTGCTTTCTTGTTTTCTTGTTTTGTTCTACACTCAATCCAGAACTGGAAGCCATGGATTTGAAAAGTTGCAGGACGATTGGCAGATTTAGGTTGCCCACTTATAAAAGGTTCAATACTTCAATCCTAATTTGGCTACTACTAGCTATCTCTTTACAAGATTTATTGATCAACACAAGTAGGTAGGTAGCTAACTAGGTGGATTATGGATGGGAATTAATATGCTCAATTAACCTAGTCACCTAGGAAGCTTGTGCCATATATTTCAATCCACATTTCATTATTTAATTAATAATGTATTCCCTATAATAATATTAATTTTATATTTGCCACACTAGAGGTTCGGAGGAAACTCAATAACGAAAGGAACTCAAGCCGTTTATTACTGTCATTATTTTGCAACAATAAGTGTATTGTTGTTATACAACTTGTGTCATACTCATACATCTCATATAGAGTTCGTATAATATTGAAACTTGACTTAACATGTTATCAAAACGAGACGATATGCATGTTCAACTCTGAGCTCGAGATTCCTTAAATAAACTATCGAGGTCCGTAGGACTTTGAGACAATATACATGTTCAACCTTGTTGTATCAATCCAACTCAAATTTTTTCTTTTCCCATTTTTATCCGAACCAATCCTTAACATGCCCACCAGGCCTTAAACAAGTCGAATCATTGAGTCCCCGAAAAAATGTCTCGAATTGCAGGAAATTACCACATATCAAATCTATGTACGTTTTAGTTTTTATAGTTCCATGGGTTTTTATAGTTCCATGGCCAACAAACGGTCACATAATTCCTCATAAAAAGGTCTTCTTTATTCCCCTCACCGTACAATGTACACCACACACAAGTATACACAATCGAACTTATGTGTATTTCATTTGAGTGTTTGAAAAGGACTTAAACGTAATAAAGGGCCACCGACTGGTAAGGCCCCCAACAAAGAAGGGGTAATTGATGCCAACACCTTAGTTGGGTGAAAGAGTTGGAAAAACACCCTCCTTGCACATAGTACTTAACTACGATGTATTTCCGTACGGTAAAATACACAGTACTTAAGTACTATGTGTACTTGAATACTTACTGCAATTTTTTAACAACTTGTGTACCGGCATGCAATTCGCCCAACAAAGAAGGCAGCTAAGCCCGAATGACGACACCAGCTGGTCCAGCCCAATTGTGTCTGGGCAAGACTGGATTCAACAACTCATAAGCCCACAACATTGAAAAATCCAGTAACACACAATTAGCTTTCTTCTTCTCTCTGTAACAAAGATTTAAGAAAAGCTGTAGATTCTAGCTCATCATTTTCACCTTCCGACGAACTCTGCAGATTTTAGCTTCTCACAGTTGAGCCGCCTCTGCCGCAGTTTCGCCCAATTATTACGAAAGGGCTGGAAGAATTATGTTCATTTCTAGGTTTTCTCGTCAGGGAGCTCATACAATCAGAACCCTATTAAAAGGTTTATTCCTTTACTTCTGGTTTGCTTTTTCACTGTTAATCTTGTTCTTTGCAAGCGTTTGAATCAATGTTTCGATTAAAGATGTAACGTTTCGTGATTCTGAGGTTTTTTGTTTTGCCTTGTGGCTCAACAGATTGAGGGCTTTTTGTGAATTTGTAATTGTAATCTTTCGTGTAGTTGCTGTGATTGAAATTTCTTGTTTCTTTGTATAATGTAGTGTTGATTTGATTTATGGCGGGTGTAGAAAGTAATGACTTGATTATGCTGGAATTCTTGGCGCTTAGATTGGCAAACTTTGTGAAGATTCACCATCTCTTAATGTTTTGTGGTTCAGTAAAAATTCGTTAGGAATCACTATGAAAAAACCCGGTGAATAATTAGTTTAGTGGGGAATGTTGGAAAATTCTCTGTTTTTCTTTGTGTTCCTCCCATAGCTGTCTTCCCCAATATACATGGGGTAACCCTTTTGGTGTGTATAATGCAGATTTGTATAATCACAAGTTAGCAACTATATTGAAGGTGTTTCGAAGAGGCTAATAATGTCAGTTGAACATGAGTTTTTGGAACGTTATGCTCATAATGTATTTTTGCTAGTATTAGATTTCATGCTATGCTGTGACAAATTTTCGTGTGTCTGCAACTATGCTAATGGAAGTCGCCTTTTTGTTCTGTTGCAGCTCCATATAATACACCGAGAGCTTCACCGTTCCCTGTTGTTCATACTAAATATGTATCATCCATGGTGAGTATCTGCCTGAGTTTTTCTTGCGGTTGCGTCTAGCAACTTGGTTGAAGTCGTGTTGTGAACAGCAGTCTAAAGTAGATGGCTTGTTTGGATTAGAATATGCCAATAAAGTTTCTGAATACCATTTTATGAGGAAAAAATTGAAGTGTCCAAGATACATGAGGCCTGTGATGGTTTCTTTGCCTCCGTAAATGTCATGCCAAGGCACTAAGCACCTATAAAGTCTCACTGATAGTTAAACTCAACTTTTCATATGACCCATATGAACCTCTAGACTCAACTACTATTCTTGAGCTTCTGTGTTACTCTTGCACCAAAATTAAAACATTTAATGCGTTGACACTTCCTTTTCATGTGATTATGCATATAAATAAGCTTTTTGGTTCAATTTGGAGGTGAAGTTTGATCATTCAGTTCCCTTCATGTTTCTTCTTTTCCCGAGTACAACCTGATGTGATTGAGTTGAGCGCTTTCATTTCCACACCTGCTTTTGTTGTTTTGGCTTGAATATTTAAGCGATCTTTTTTGTATGCAGAGACGTGAACTATTTAGCAGTACAGCAGCTAAAACGGAGTTGGGAGAAGGAAATCAAGAAAAGCAAAAGTGAGCTAAATCCATATCATAATTCTTCTTAGCATTACATTAGTGTTGAAATCCATGTGCACTGAATTATCTGTCATTTTTAATAGCAAGGCGCAAATGGAGAAAGCCAAAGAATAAATTGCTGTAGAAGCATTATGGAAATATAACTTGTTCAGATAATATCTAAGCATCGGTTTTCAAGTATTCTAGCGATACAAAAGTTAGTGCAGTGATTGTCAACATTCCGTCTCCTGTTAAGTGAAAACTGAAACATAGCGTCGTTGCTTTTACAATGTTCAGAGCTGAAGATGTTCTTTGTGCCATAACTAGTATAGTAGCAAGTTCCATGTATCACTTCCTCAAGCAGTTGCTTCTGTGTGCCATTAATAGTTGACTGAATTACAATTATAATCTCTGTTCAGCATGTCAATAAAATCCGCTCTGTGCCATAATTAGTAGCAAGGTCCATGTGTCACTTATTTAAGCAATTCATTCCGATTGCATTGATAGTTGACTGAATAACAGTTGTAATCTTCACAAGTTCCATGTATTGCTTCTGATTGCCACAAGCAGTTGACTTTGTTCAGCATGTCTTGAAGATTGGCTACACTTGCAGTTAGCTGGTGTTAAAGCATTCATAAATATAAAGTGACATGTTGCTGAGATGATTTATTTCTCTGGACTTTTGCAGAATAAATGTAACATTTGTTGACAAGGATGGGGACGAGACGCAAATTAAGGTACCAGTTGGAATGTCAATGTTAGAAGCTGCACACGAGAATGATATAGATCTTGAAGGTGATCCTTTTCTTTCTCTCTCTTGCTATGAGCTTGCTCAAGCTGTATTGTTTACATCTTGCTCGAAATACAATCAATTGTTGAATCATTTCGGCCAAGGGAGTCACAATACGTACAGTGGGCAGCTTCATGAATATATAACTCTAAACTCTAGTGAGCTAACTGGACGGTGTGATATATTGCAGGAGCATGTGAAGGCTCACTTGCTTGTTCCACATGTCATGTAATTGTAATGGTAAGTAAATGTGTGCATGTTCTGTCTCCATACATGAACTCCATTGTCCAACAATATCCGCAACATCCAGATTCCAGACACATAAATATGGATACTAAATATCACGAGTTTTCTCCCTGCAATTAACTTATCGATCCTTTGGCAGGACGTGGAGCAATATAACAAGTTACCAGATCCAACGGATGAGGAAAATGACATGTTGGACCTTGCGTTTGGCCTCACCGAAACGTAGGTTGCTTGCTTGGAATAACTGTCGTTTTTGTTTTGTACAGCACTTACATTGCAATGTTATTTACAGGTCCCGGTTGGGTTGCCAGATAATTGCAGAACCTGAACTTGAGGGACTTCGATTGGCAATGCCTGCTGCCACACGAAACTTTGCTGTTGATGGGTTTAAGCCGAAGCCTCATTAAATTATTCCTGCAGACTGACGAAGAAATGTGTCTCCTCTACTGATGAAATTGATTCAGTTTTGTAGCCTAGGACTTAAAAGAGGGGTACTGAAAACCTTGTTTAGAAGAGTGTATTGATAAAATCACAAACTTATGTACAAGCTATCTATTTTTGTCATTGTTGTGGTGATATAGCCTCACCTTTTGTGATACACAGCCACACAGGAATAAATTTCATCATCCCCTGGCAAGGGAAATAATTCATTTTAATCTTAAGGTACATTGTGAAAAATTCGCATAACCATCTGTACATTCACCATATATTTTGATGACTCATGAGTTTGCTCTCGAGTAAGAGAAACGAAGTCTTATAGTCAAATGCATATGAATCACACGCAATTAATTCAGACACGCGGTTTAACAGCAGAACTTGACTGTATTGCAGAAGTAAAGGAAGCAAACAACTGGGCCATACGTATCCACAACTGTAACTGTGTTTCATAAACGATAAACTGTCTTACAATAGATGCAGGTAGAAATACAAACAAGAGATCTTATACAATAAATCTAGCTACAAAAGCTCTTCATGCCCAGATGATAACCAAGAGACCCGAACAGGTAATACAGAAACCAAAAGCGCCACCATGCCACCTTCTCACACCACACCAGCATCAGTGGAGTTTTTTTTGGAGCACATAGGCATATCATGAAGAAATAACTTAATGCATGCAATCTGGACAGTGGATATTATACCTATAACATTTACCTGTACAAGTATATATATAGTATAAGATATAATACTAATTCTTAAAGAAGACCAACTTATGCAAAGACCATATAAAGACCAACACAAAACAATTTACATCAAGATCCACGGAATTTTATCCTTTAGTTGTGTTGTGGGTTTGTGTTGGTCTTTTCAGTAATTGGTCTCCCCAGAGACTGGCTCAAGATATAATGCTTCAGGGATGTTGAAGCCATTCTTGTATTGCAGAGCGGAGGGCAAGGTTAGGGATGAGATTGGAGTGAGAAAGCTTAAGGTTGGTCATGGGAGAAGTATCATGACCACCATCCAGCCAACCTTTGATTGCTTCCGTCTCATATGTATATCCATCAGCTGCCACCACCGGATCTTGCATGATTTCCTGCAAATAGGAAGAGTTTTCCAGTGGTTATGGCAGGTTTAAATAAAGACTGCTAGTTGCAATGTTGTAGTCTTGTAGACATGCATATCAGTAAGAAAAAATCGAAAAAAGAAAAGTTTTCCATATGATCCCTAAAAAACTCCTTGGTAAAATTGTTTTTAAGATTCAACTATGATAGGTTTGGTTGCCGTTTGACGAAATAGAGTGATAAACAGATGCAGAAGAACACAACAACTATTTTCCACCAACCTGGAATATAGGACAGACAAAATAGGCCGGAATTTGGCCATTCTCTCCGGAACCAAAATGAAAAGAGGAAACCCCACATGAAGCTCTCATTGATTCAAGTACCCTCCAGACCTCAGAAGTGAGATCTGGCCTATGCCTGCGCTTCTCATCTGAGCAACGAAGTGCCAAATGAGCCAACTGTTTTGCTTGGACAAATGGCCAATCCCCAGCTGCTGGATCGAGTATATCTTTCAGTTTCCCCTTATCTAACGCATATTGGACCTCTTTTGTTATCCCCATTGCGGATCTTCCAGTTAACAACCTCAACAAGATAATTCCAAAGGAGAACACATCTGACTTAGAAGTAAGCTCTCCTGTGGACATGAACTCAGGGTCTATGTACGCAAATGTTCCTGTTGCAACCAACCGAGAAAAAGAAGATATCAGGAAGCTACAGTATATGAAGCAAATCAGCTGTTATCCTTCCTGGGTATCTCGAGAGAATATTTTGAAAAACATAAATAAAAGAATTGCAAAACTTATAATATTAGTTTACTTATATATAACAAAAGCTAGTGACCAGGCTTACTGATCAAGCAATCACATTTCTTGCTTCATTTGTCTTTACCTTTCGGCTCAGTTCTCCAACACTCTGTTGTACTTTCTGAAAATTCATCTCGGGATAGTACTCGACAAATTCCAAAATCACTAAGCTTGCTTGTGAAGTTTGAATCGAGTAAAACATTAGCAGGCTTGAGATCACCATGTACAACTGCTTGAGGTTGACATGAATGCAAGAAAATGAGAGCGGAGCATAGCTCTGCGGCTATGCGGATCCTGGTTTGCCATGACAAAGGAGGCGTATTGTGTTTGCAGTTGAGGTGGTCTTCAAGGCTTCCATTGGAAAGATACTCATATATGAGAGCCCAACCTTCAGGGCAGGCTCCAATCAGATTGACAAGGTTTGGATGCCTCAGCTTACTCAAGATATTAACCTATAACAAAAAAAAAAAAAGAACTGAAACTCTATAAATTCTTCTTTGACACATTGAATAAGAAAGAAAGAAAAAATCCCCAAAAACTCATGGCCGTCCCTGTAAACTTCATGTGCATCTTACGGCCTCATGTGATCCACACACAAGGGGTATAGGTTCAGATGGTCATTTACGTCAATGGGACGAGCAATTGACCACCTTTATTCCCGGATTACCCGGTTTTCTGTTGGTCATTCCAACTGACCACATCAGTCAAGGCCTGAAAGTCACTGGAGGATAGATATTGATTCACATAGCACATAATTTTGAAATCCAGGGCATGGAGAGTTTTTGTAGAATTACGCAAACTGTACATCAGCCAAACTAAAGGAGAATTGAACTGATTTGCAAGATTTTTAGGGTCGAAACACACATGATAAATGAAATTCTAATCTATGGCTCTGACAAATTACCTCTTGTTGAAATTCCAGAGGTCCTTGTCTGCTATTGGGATGAAGCATTTTTATAGCCACTTCAGTATAGCGAAGGTTCCCCTTAAAGATACTTCCATAACCCCCTTCACCGATCTTCAGATCTTCGCTGAAGTTGTTTGTCGCCTCTTCAATTTCCAAGAAACAGAATTCAGAAAAAAACTGAGACATTGATGAACTCGACGCCTCATCTGATTGTTCTCTTCGTAACTCCTCTGCTACGCGGAGCGCATTATCACGCTCAACCTGCAATTCATCTCTTTCTTTCTTGTACTTTGTTAATAGTTCAACAGCTGAAAACATTTTCTGTTCCAATTCCTCCACAGTCCTATCGGAATCCAAAAGTTGACGTTCCATCAAGGATTTATGCTCTTGCGCAACTCTGAGCTCTTCCTTTATTTCATCTAGTTGGCACTTTAGCCTCTCAAGTTCTTCTGAGGATCTTGCCAGAGTTTCTTCATTTTCTTTTCGACGTCTCAACTCCTCAGCATACATAAGTTCAGATGCTTTAATCTGGAATATGAGTGCAGAAAGTGCCAAAAGTCAGTAACTGTCAAATTATCAAGCAGATTGCAGAATTACCACAAAAATCAGTAGATTACGCTAAAGATAGGAAGATCAATCACAAGACTGGAAGCTATTCAAAGTGAAGTTCAGTAAACAAATTATATTTGGAAAGTACTGTAAATAAAAGAAATTTAACAATCCTCATGCATACTGTCATACCCAAATATAGTAAGCTTTACTATTCTAATATTAGATGAGCCCTTTTGAAGAAAGAATAGAAAACCCCTCAAGTATACTACAAAGTAGAATATAGTAGGAGGATTGCATTATATTATATTCAGCTCATCAGTCGTCACAGAAGCCGCTAGCTAGTTTTTAGTCATGTCTTGAATTACTTTGGCTAACAAATACCCAATAATATACACAATCATCCAAAGTTAAATTTAGCTATCTAACTAAAAAAAATTAAAAGGAAAGGAAAGCACACGGAAACTTTACTTTGCGAATAACATCAATGACATCTTTCTCAGCTTTTTTACGCCTTAATGATTCCTGGAAAGCTTCTTTGCGTGAATTTTCTGCTTCAGCGACAAATTGCTCGAGCCTATCACAAAGTTGATCGTTCATGTTCTCTTCCTGCTTATATTAATAAAATAAGTCAGGCATACAAACACAATATGAGATTGAGATGTCTAAATAAATTAATACACTTCTCATTTTATTTCCCAACAGTCCAACAGATATGCCGTAAATTTCAGTTCCAGTGTCAAATGAAAAAACAAAAGTAAATAAATAAAACAATAAAACAGGTACATCTATTTCAAAGGTTTGTTACCAGACATAATGCATCAAGAGTTTGTTATTTATCGGTAACGAATATTTGCATGCTTTATAGATGTACTTACAACAACACTGGAAGCTGAAGAGAAACGATGATGACTACTGTCACTGGGCTGCAACATAGGGGATTCAGACTGAATTTCACTTCCTTCACTGCCGGGACTTTGGCTTAAGCCCAAACGGGCTAAACCCGAAGTCATTTCACTGTGTGAGCCTGTTGACAACTGTGGAGTTACTGAAGGACTTCTCCTTGAAGACCAGTTCCTGTCCATATTCCCTTCTGGATCCAAATTAAATGGTGTAGATGCGTCATCACTATTTACAGCTAAGAGTTGTATCACATGATTGTCAGATCTGACCCTACGATGGTCCCAAGCAGAACTTCGAGAATGTGTCTGTGTCATTTGACCTTCATTAATCGAACGGGAGCTCAAGGACTGCCCGGTATTTGGGCTTGCTTGTGGAGTTGGATACTCAATTTCCACATTGCTTCCACCCAAGTACCTTTCCCTAACAAATTTGACCTCTCAATTAGCCATCGAAGAGAGCAATACAATGAAACTTTCTATGATATGACATGGAGGGATGGTCGAAGATTAAGCAAAATAAACTAGTACTACATTTCTAGATAAACCACATCGCCTGTTATCATATAAAAATAACTTAAAAAGAAAAATTAGAGGCCAAGTGCCTGACAATAACTACTTACAGCATTATACCCTGTGCAACTGACATAAAAAAAACAAAGACATAGGGATACCTTGTATGTATACGGACTCCTTTACATATAAATGAAATGTGACATGAAATGGGTGCTTCTGCAGACACATGTATCGCCTTCTTAGATTTGGGCTCTCTCGTTCGTCTGCAAAGTGAAACAATAATAGTAGTGACCCAATTAGATGTAAAAGGTAGATTTTACCATCGACTTCAGAGAAGCAAAAAGAAAGCCACAAGGCGTGCATTGTAGAGTATTGAACAAGAATGGTTTTTGCACAAGACCAATCAACTGGAAACAAAGTTACGGTTTCCAGTGACCATGTAGGGGAAAAGGTACCAAGCATGAAATCCAGTTATTAGCTTTAGGGGGCAGGAAATAAAATAGGTTGATGGTTTCAAACAAAACCACTCATCTAAATTGATTAAGAAATGGTTGAGCTGAGTAGTCTGAGCTCAGATCAAACCTGGATTTAAATATAAAAGTGTTTTCAAGCTCAAACTTTTAGATAAACAGAAATCTAACATCTTCTTTCACGTTTTTGTCTTTCTCTAGTCAATTGCCAGGTAAGATTTTAAACTAGGCTGAATGAGTTATTTTTCCATTGTCCCATACTGGTGGTGAGAGAAAAGGATGAATCATTTGTAAAGTTCGGTATATCCCTTATGAGTGTGTGTTTGTGTCTGCATCTTTAAGCAGTTCGGGATAAGTTACAGCATCAGGTAGCAGAAACTAGCAGCTATGATATTGGTGGAAACATACTTCGAATGAGATGTGGTCCCGATGACGAGTGACTTGATACCATGATCAGATACGAGCTTTACAATGCCCTTCTCAATCGAGTCCATCTCTATATATAGCTTCTCTGCTTCAACCTGCTCGAAAAGCAAACTAATCAACAATAAGAAAGCATGCATCTCCAGATAATTCGGGTGGGTGTTATGTTCAAGATCATGTATGAACTATGAACAGGAACGACTAACACAACAAACACCGAAGATAAACTGACAGTTTGTCATTAGGCAATAAGATCCAGGTCTTTTTAGATATTTAAACAAGAACAAAAAATCAGACAATTCAAAAATTTAGGGAATAATAATATACTATGATAAGGAAAACAGACAATACCCCTGCTCGTTTACAAGTCTGAATATATTTATCCAGAATCTTAATCATCTCCTTCCTCTCCTCTTCATGATAAGCAGTTACTTGACTTACTTCCAACCGGCTAATTGACATTTTAGTACCCACTGCAAATGAAAAAACAAACTGCGAGTGAAAAACAAATAAATCTTCTACTTCAAAACATAATAGAATTTGAAACAGGCCTCTTCAGAGTAAACCGGCATATGATTATTTAACTATGCTGGTCAAAACCATAATCATACGGATATCATATCAGTTAGACAGTTACCAAATCATAACCAGAAATGAATATCGGAAGCACCTAGACACAAACGGAGCTAATTCACAGAATCCAGATCACATAATATCATCAATGATCACTCTTCCAATGAACCATCAGGGCAATCCAGAAAGTCAGCTAACTAAAACATCTTCTACACAAAGGCTAACACTTAAACAAGCCGAAAACCACTACACCTAAACACATACTACTAACAAACACAATATCAATAAAACAAAGGAAATCACCAATCAAAATACACCATTGCAATACATCTCAAGGTTAAATTACAGAACAAATCAAACAAGAATTTGAACACAATATCAATAAAACAAAGCAAATCACCAATCAAAATACACACTGATTAAAGGCTAAACAAACTCAAAGCTATCCACATAAACACACAATCAACAACAAATCAAGAAAACTACCAATCATCTACTTCAAGTCTTTAACTATACTTTACAAACCAGGCTAATCAATCAAACAAGAATTGAACACTAACTTATGGGTATCTTGTGAGCAGGTTGATGAACATGGAGTATACAAATCTTTCTCCCTCTAGAATTATGCAAAGCCCACATCAAAATGGACTCACTCTCCTTCACATCTTTCCCCAAAGCAACAAACAACACATCCTCCTCATCAATACAACGAGACGGCGCCGCTCTGGCCACCGTTTCCACCTCCTCCACAATTTCACTTCTGGCCCTCGAGACTTGTCTCCTTGAGCTGAATTCTGGGTACCTGATTCCCACAGTGAGTCTTGGGAATTCAACCATAGCCATCACAGAGAGAAACAAGATCGAATTTTTCAGCTACAGTGCTAGTTCCCAACCATTGTTGGGTGATTATGACAAGTGGGTTGTTCGGTAAAGGTTGTAAAAGTGCGTTCTTGGTTGGATTTTTTTGATGGGTCTGTCTGTCTGTGTGATTGTTGTAAAGGGGTAACTTGTCTGAATTTTTTCTACTACTACTACTGCTGCTCTAGAAAGATAGTTTGTGTAGTGAGAAGAAAGAAATGTGATTGTGGAATTATATATTTGGAATTTGAGAGTTTCTCTTGTTGAATTCAAATGGTTACTTGAGACTTGACTGTGATTTTTTTTTGTAGTGAAGTGGCAAGACTCTTCGGTAAAGGCAACAATGTTCCTCCCATTGCCGCCGGTAAGTCTATTCCCGATCACCTTAAATTAAGTTCTATTCGATTTAATTTAAATTCATTCAATTTAAAG
>JAQRGC012306647.1:0-10885 GCA_028659135.1 Plantago lanceolata | reverse complement strand
TTATTTTACCAGCTAACTTAGAAGCTAATTTACTAAACACTTACATTAAAATCAACTAGCTTATCAGCTCATTCGCTAAACACGTACACTAAAATCAGCTAGCTTATCAGCTAGCTTATCAGCTCCAGCTAGCTTATAAGCTAGTTTTGCTAAACAGAGCCTAAATAATAAATAAATCATAAATTTTTCATATTATATTTATATATTTATATGTTAATAGGAATAAAAGAAGAAGGAAAAAAAAAAGTTGAATTGGTCAATGGATAGGTTGAATTGGTCAATGGTACGACTAACTTAAAAGTACTCGTAGTAATGAGAGTAGTCGTACTAAAAATGAACGGTTGAGATTAGATCTTAACGGTAGTACGACTACTATCTTAACTTAATATGAGGTACGACAACTATCGCGTCGTAGAAACCCCAAGTTACGTTCAGATCAAAGTTAATTCTAAAACCAACAAAATTAGCTAACCGTCAGTCAAACCCCCTTTCCAAATCCTACTAGTTAATTGCCAGCTTGCCAGTCCAACCTCTCACTGACGAAGCACCATAACTGTCGTTCTTCACACGCGCCACCATGCCTGAAATTTTCATTTCTCACCACTGCTCTATTATCAATTACGATCATATCAACCATGCCAAGTAAACATTACATATAGTTAAATGCACGCCCGATTGAAATTCAAACTCAAACTTTGGGTAGCTTTTAATTTGGGGCTTAATTAGGTCACTCGAAGAAGATGAAGGTACTTTCAACCGCTTTAATCACTTTGTTCGGCTAAATAAGACTTAAATAATAGATTGTACGTATACGTTCAGTTCAGAAGTCTAGCAGTTCTACATGATAAATTCTGATTGATCACACATTTGGCATGTATTTGTTCTAATTTTGAGGGAAATTTTCCAATTGTGTATCATATTATTGTGTTTCTATGCTAGTTAATCGATAAATGAACTTTGGAGTATATGATTTCTTCAAAAATGTTGACTAACATGTACTCTCTATAAGTTGCATTAGTGCTGGAAATTTTGTAAGTTTGAAATTTTGAACCATTTACTTAATTGTATATATGTGTTTTCTTCAATAAAGCCGATGAACATACAAGAGCTTCAACCGAGTACCTGGCACTGAACAGAGCTGCACTATTGGGTTCCCTGGAGGGTGCTAAACATATATTCCAGGATGAGGTTGGTGCCATGATGAAGACTCTGCGAGTCGTGGTTGCACATCCTGATGGTGTTTTTGGGCCAAGCAGATTAGTTGCAGCCCCACCCATGAATGTATTACCGGTTCATACCCCACCAAAGTACACCCGGAAGGAGGTGCTTGAGTACTTGATTTCCATGGATAACTCTGATGAGCATACTCAGTATGCAGTCTCATGGAGACTTGCACTTCTCATGTCTGCTATTGATGCTGAATTGTTGGGTAAGCAGTTGTCTTAATGCACATTAAATTTTAATAAGTTATTCAGATTTATAATTGAATTGCCATTGTTATTGATGTGTGTTGGCTTAATGGTTTTGCTGCCGGAAATTTGTGTCTGGATTGCTGGACATAGCTAAAGTCATTGTTTAGGCCCATCACGAAGTCATACCTATTCCTTTTCCCAATATTTTCACAGATCATTTTTGCACATAAGACGTGCATTGGATAGCAGAAAAAATATTAGTTCAGTCCAAACCTTCTTGAATGCTATTGCACTTAAATACTTAATGCTGCTTATATCTTTTCTACAATGTACTATTGATCCATCCAGCAGATCAACTTAATTTCAGCATTGCACATGCAATCTGCAAATTCATTTCATTATTATTGTTATATAACTCACTCCCCGTTTTTCCAGAAAATTTTAACCATAAAGAACTGTTATTAGACTTAGAATTGAAGTATTATTAGATTGAAAGTGTTGGATAAATATGGGTTCATGCATGCTCATTCTCATATGTATTGAGTTCTTGATTAGATCCCTTTTTTCCCTCTCTTTTCACTTCGTCCCTGGTAAACTTTTCAAGGTATCAACTGATAAGTTTCTGATGTACTCCTGCAGATATTGCATTTGACTTGGTGAATAAATACCCATATTTGGCAAGGCTAAAATTTTCAAGTGAATCAGCTTTAAAGTGTATAGCCTCAAAGAAGTCGTTATTTTTAGGGCCCATACGATTTGCCCGCTGGGAACGAGTCATTTACAACCGTAAGTGCCTCTTATTTGTTAGTATTTGTTAAATGTATTACATCCACAACTGTTGATATATAATTCTATGATAAGAATACATGACTTATATTTCGACACACTCTCCTTGCCACGAAGGTTTTACGAGAAATGCTATAGAATCTTGTGGGCGTGATTGTGGTGGATGTGGTTACTCCTGCATAAAAGGTAAAGTGTTATTTTTGTCCGAATTTAATTCTGTTATTACTATTAGACAAGGCGTACAATGTTTTGAGCTAGTATTTGCTAAGAATTTAAACCTGTGAAGGCTTATATAATACTAATGACCAATATGGTATGGTAGATGTGTTTGAAATAATTCCATCTCACCTCATCTAAAACCTCGAACTTTTGGAGTCCTCACCTCATTTGGTGTGTTGGTTATTTTATATTTTAGCAATGGGCAATATTTTGACACTGGAGTCACCAAGTAATAGAAGTTACTACAATTTGAAGTATAATAGCTTGGTATGGTAAGTAGTTTACTCAATTTTGTTTAATACATGTACAGTAAGCTAACATTCACTTTCTATCTTCTTATAGAGTGCCTCGGATTGATCAGTCTGCCTTATGTTCTCCTCAGATGGCTAGGTAATAAATTTGCCTTCTACTTTACATATGAAGTATGAACATAATTAATATCTTAACACCATTATCTTTTTAATGCACAAACCTTACCTTACTATCCTTTTTTAAATTGTGGCTTCAAAGTCCAATATCATTAATTCTTTCCAAACTAAAACTCTAATTACTCTTCGCGTAATGAGACCCATGGTCCTGTTGAGGGGATGCGAGTACATTTCATTTCATTGTGGTACTGAAACTTTTATGTTTCTTTTTTATTTCAGGCTTAGCTGAGGGACCCCAACTAAAGCATCATGTTCCAAGAGCAGTGCATCTTGTGTGTTGTTTATGTGATTATATGAAAGATCTTTCAAGTGAAGCCGAAGAGATTTATCATGATGCTATCCTACTGGCAGCAAAGTTAGGATTGCACCAGATTGTTGACGTGATACTACATTATTTTCCTGATGCTGCCTTTTGTTCCGAGTCAACCTCCTTTCAGTATATTTTTCACATGGCAGTTGAAACTCGCAGCCCAAAAATGTTTAAACTTATACATAGAAGCATTTCAAAAGAAAATTACTTGCTTGAACTTCCTGATATTAAGGGGAATAACATCTTGCATTTGGCTGGAAAATTATCACCACACGAGACGCTGGATAAGATTCCAGGAGCAATGCTCCAGATGCAACATGAAATGCAGTGGTACAAGGTATCTTTTTTTCTCTATTTTCTTGATTTGTTACCTAGTAAGTATCTAAGTAGCAATTCTAGGAGGTACGTAGACTTGAAAGATAGAAGAGAGTACATATCAATCCGGTGGATGAGTTCAAAGGCAAAAACTAAACCTTTATTGCAATGATACACTCTCTCTTTCTTAAATGTTTACGTATTAGAATGGAGTTCTTTGCTGTTGGAGTGAATGGTTATTTAAATTAATTGGAAGATAGTTGGATTATAAATAAAGACTTTCAACAGAGATTCAATGCTTAAATGATTTGAATCCTAATGTGTAGATTTAAGTCTAACTTCCCTTTCTACTTTTCCCTGGAACCCCGATTGGATGTTATGAATTTGAACCTATTTTCTCGTTATTACATTTAAGTACCAAAGAGTATGCTAGGAATCCTTAACTTGATGCGTGGATTGACATTGAATGATTTCTAATGGGTTTTTCTATTGCTATAGCAAATGTTTCTAACCCAATGTTTGGCACCATACATGTCTACGTGAAGCTTTTGGTTGTGTTTGCACAGTTTTCCAAAATCACCTAGAGGAATACTTCTGTGGCTTGAGGTTCTAGTAATTTTCTGTATAATAATTCAAGCAGAAGTGAGAAGCTAGTATCTTAAACACTTCAAAATAGCTCCTTTCGTTAAAAGGACTTACAAAAAGCACAGTTAGACACTCCCTTAGCTGCTGATGTGCATTTTCCATCGATGTTTTACTCTTTCTTTGTGACCCCCTAATCAATTTTGATCTTATCATTGGGGGATGATTAGGTCTTCAGATTTCTCCTGACTCTGTGTTCTGCTATGCCTTCTTTTGTTCTCACTTATACACTGAATGCAATTAAAAATGCTCTGATATAACCTTTGCATACTGATGTTGTACATTCCTCTGCTTGTGCAAAGATCTGACCTGTTTGCCTGTTCTTTGGTACTACCTATCCTATTCTGCAGGATATTGAGAAACTTATAAGTCCTGCTACTAGAGGAAAACTCAATGCAAACGGTAAATCTCCTAGGGTGATATTCATTGAAGAACACAAGGAACTGAAAGAAAAAGCTGAGAAATGGATGAAAGACACAGGCTACTCATGTACCATTATAGCAGCTCTAATAAGTACCATAATGTTTGCAGCAGCCATCACAGTACCAGGAGGACAAAATAATAATACGGGCTTGCCCAACTTTTCAGGAAACTCTATATTTGCTGTGTTTGCCATTTCAGATGCTGTCTCCCTCCTCACATCCGCTACATCTCTCTTAGTGTTCTTGGATATCTTAATGACCCGTTACGAGGAAGAAGATTTTCTGCATCACCTGCCATCCAGATTGATATTTGGTTTGGGTAGTCTTCTCCTTTCGATAATGTTCATGATGGTGACTTTTAGCATCACACTCTATCTGGTGTTTGGACAATTGCATCGCTGGGTTCTTATTACTGTTGCTGCAGTGGCTTGTTATATAATCATCTTGTTCATATACTTGCAAAGCCCCCTTCTGTTTGATTTGATTGTTTCGACTCATGGCAATGGATATTTCCCTAGGGGTGATATCTCCATGTATGATCGAGATGAAGTCTCGTAGTGAAATTTATACATGTCAATGATAAAAGTACTATTGTAGTCCATCATTCACTCATAATTTATTTTTAAGTGTTTGTTTGGAAAAACGAACTGATAATGTGACTGGTAGCTAATAAGGTGACTGAAAACTGATAAGGTAGCTGGTAGCTGATCAGTCACCTTATTTTTTACTTCCTCCATCTATCACCAAGCTTCCCATTTGATATTGTTGACTTTTTAAGGCACCGTTTGACCTCGTATTAATCCTAATTCATACCGAAAAAACAATTTACGAAGTTATATTATGACACATTGTATACTATTATAATATAACTTCGTAAATTATTTTTTCAGTATAAATTAAAATTAATACGAGGTCAAACGGAGCATTAAAAAAATCAACATTATGAAATGGGAAGTTTGGTGATAGATAGAGGAAGTAATAAGCTACATAGAGTAGCTTATCAAATCAGTCACCTGATCAGTTACCTTATTGGCACTCACCAAACAGACTTATTGCAGTCAAATAAGATGAAATCACTTGATAAGGTGACGGATAAGGCGACGCCAAACAGACACTTAATGTTTACAAAATGATGTGTGCTTCCCACTCCAGACCAGGCATGAACTATTCGCCTATCTTCTACTCATGGATTCAAACTACCTTCCGGTGTTCATCCGGTATATTCCCTTCTCTCCATGGCACCTATGTTGAACTAATTTTCTCTATTCATGGAAGCAACGTTGGAATATAACGTGTACTTCACTTAAGTCGGAGAACCTGAGATCGACCTTGGGAAGGGGTGACGTGGTTAATGATGGATGTATCGTTAATTTGGTCGGTGTTGAGCTCAGTATTGTGAAGGGGAATTGCGATTACCTATTTAGATCACATCTAGCTAGTATTTCAGTTTTCTTATATCGAATACTACAATATAGAAGTATAACCATACTAATACCTTTAAACTCGACCAAACAGAACCACCGACTCCATAGACTTGTGGGTTGCATATTGCGGTCCACAAGTCAACATGATATGCAACATGCACTTTTTTATGTTTTAAATTATACTCGTATAATGAATTGATTAAATAAAAGAATAGAAACACCAGTTCAGTTTAGGAACTGGGGGATCGCCTGTGTTTAGATGCATCTTACTTACGATTGCTGCTAGCGAGTCAACTCTTGAGTACGAGACTTTTAAGGCTCAAGTTCGACTGGATCGATAAAGTTATTCGAGTTAGATAAACTCTATCTTTAACAACCCGCGATTCAATTAAAATTGAACTCTAAGTCGAATAATGTAATTCTCGACGAGGCCGGCTGAGGTGATTTGACACTAAAAAACAAAAAAAAGATGGATCATATGGCAAAGACTGTGTGAAATATATGGGCGCGCAAAACAAGCAGCTAGGTAAGTTGATCATCAACTCATCATCACTGTCTGTTACTGGTAATGTAATCTTCTCCTCCTCCTACCCACGGATTCACCAATGGAGTGGAAGAATCTTTTCCGCAAATTCCAAATTCCCAATCATATACAACTCCACCACTACCAATATTTTTTCTTTCTCAACACTCAATCAAACAAATAATACTACTACTATATCTTATCTTCTTCCATAATCCATACTCTCTATACACTACGATTCCATCTTTGATAAAATCAAATCAAATCAAAATCCATTACTTCTACTATAATTGATGACATTGATTCAATCGCCATCCAATCCAGCTAATGCTATTAAACCCCCATTAACAAGAAACCATGCTTTCCAAATTTTCCCTTTCTTTACAATCTCTCCCCAAACCCACACCCTCTACCGTCACCTTTACGGCTCCAATTCGATCGCAAATGGCCTCCTATACGACGTCGTCCAGGCTGCTCTTCCGTCAGCTCTTCGAGAAGGACTCTTCTACTTACACTTACCTTCTCGCCGATGCTTCTCATCCCGATAAACCTGCTCTGGTGAATTCCCCTATCTCTTCACTCCAATTTTGTAAATTATGGCAAAATTTTGACAAAACCTAGTTTTGAATTGTGGGTCTATTTGCCACTTTATAGTCTTAGTATTTGATTTTTTTGTGATGTGGTATCATGTATAGTTGGTTGACCCGGTGGACAAGATGGTAGATAGAGATATTTCTCTTGTGAAAGAGCTGGGTTTGAAGCTTATTTATGCAATCAATACTCATGTGCATGCTGATCATGTCACTGGGACTGGCTTACTTAAGGTTTGTAAGTGTATTATTCATTCGTGTTCTTCGTTTGTTTATTTCGTGATTCTCTTTGTTTCGTACTCTTATGTCTGATATGGATGTATATACACACTGCAGAGTAAGTTGCCTGGAGTGAAATCTGTTATTTCTAAAGCGAGCAATGCGAGAGCTGACCTTTTTGTGGAACCCGGTGATAAGATATCCTTTGGTGATCTCTTCCTCGAGGTAAATTAGCTTTTGTAAAGTAAACTGCATTTGCTTGTGAACATTTTCGTCAAGATGCATTCCCTTTCATTTTGTATGAGAAACAAGAGACGATAAAAATCCAGTAATTCACATAACATGTGTTGTCAGATTAGATATCATGTGTTGATAATAAAGCATAGTCTTCGTGTCTTAATCTAGGAAATGCACCCTCTTTAATCATCTTAATATGATTGTTTCTTTTTTCCAGAGCATTTGTTACACTTATATTGGTCATTGTATTTATCATATCGGGTGTATGCATCTCAAAAGATATAAGAATTTGCAATAAGAGTGTGTGAAATTGTGAATGAACCAATGAAAATGTTAATTTTGTGAGGATAGGACGCTAAAGATGCTGGATCTGTTGGTTCAGTGAATCAATCAATCAAGTAAAATAGTAAGTGGCAGTTGATCTTTGCAGGATAATTTGTTATATGGTTGCATAATGCAGGTGTGATTACCCATTTTCGCCCTTGTACGGCTTATGCTAATTCACATATTAGCTGAATGATGTCTTATTTATTTGCACGTGGCTGCGTGGGATCGTGGATAACAATCTTATTTGATGCAGGTTCGTGCTACCCCTGGTCATACCCAAGGTTGTGTTACCTATGTCACTGGTGATGGACCTAGTCAACCTCAGCCAAGGATGGCTTTCACTGGTGATGCTTTATTAATACGTGGATGTGGCAGGACAGACTTTCAGGTATTTCTTTCATGAGAAATCCATTGATCCACATTTTTATCTTGTAGCCTTGCAGTGAAGTTATGGTTTGTTTTAATCCCATGTCCATATATGTAATAGTCTTCCGTACAAATTACATTCATTTTAGGACATTGGAAGATGAAAGTTGCCAGCGAATTGAGAGAAAGTGATAGGAACAATGTGAGCAAATTATACCCGTCCAAGCATTAATGATTTTAGAACCTCCAATTTTTGTTCTTTTATATTGGCTTCTAGATAAATAATTGTTCTGACTAAGTAGAAAAAATGAACATTTATAAGGGTACTTATAGGGCTACAGGAGGTAACTCTGCAATCCTTTCACTCGATGTACTATGGTTGGTGCTGTTGAATTGAAAACTTTGGGTAAAGTCTTAGGAAAATCAACTTTGAGATGGATATGATTCTCATAGTAGTTATACAATCATACTGCTCTGTTCGATGTACCCTGTTCAAAGTCCACCTGGTTACTTGCCATTCATTTGTTTGGAGATAAACAATTATGCTTAATGTGTCTGTACAATTTTTTGAGAAGAAGCTTCTGTATGTGCTTTATTCTTACATCTACATTTGTTCTGCAGGGTGGAAGCTCTGAACAGCTTTATAAGTCAGTTCATTCTCAGGCAAGGAAAAAAACCACACCTTACATTTCTCATTGAGAACAATAGTTCTAAAGATTCTTTATATTAATAACTCTTTAGTTTTCCTCTTGTAAATAAGTCTCTTCTTATTTGCTGGAAACAGATATTCTCATTGCCTAAAGACACGTTCATTTATCCTGCTCATGACTACAAGGGTTTCTCTGTGAGCATCTATCTGAACTTATTCACCATTTCTGTTATTTCCAGTACATTCGGACGTAACCTTATTTGTTAACATTGGGTTACAGGTTAGTACCGTGGGAGAGGAAATGATGTACAACCCCCGGTTAACAAAAGATGAGGTAATTTCCCATGTTTTATCTTTCAACATGATGCCAAATGTACTTCTTTTGAAAGGACTGTTGGGTATCTATCTACTTGAAGCTTTCTCTTACTTCATGGAACGTCATATTTTCCGAATAAATCCTCAGACAGGCTTAATTTTAATGCCATTGGCTATGGGTATTTGTTGCTTCTATCCTTCTATTCTATCCACTATATATGGTTACTACTTTTAAAAGGCTTATATGCTCACAACTCCAGTGGATGAACTCAATATAGAAAAGGAAGTTCTATAAGCGGTCTTTAATTTGTTTTGCCTATTGATTGTCATTTCTGACATGCTATCATTTACTATTTCTTACAGGAAACATTCAAAAACATCATGGCAAGTAAGTAAATCGAATCTAAGTGTGGAATACGAAAGACTAATTCCTGTTACGGCTGAGTTCCTTGTGTTGTGTTATAATCTGTTTGCTGATTTGCGGCTTCTTTCTTGACAGATTTAAACTTGTCCTATCCCAAGATGATCGACATAGCTGTCCCTGCTAATCTGGTCTGTGGATTACAAGATGTTGAGGCGAAAGCAGCTGCGTAAATACTAAATATTGGGCTTGGAAATGCAACTATCAAGATAATGTTGCTGCTGTGTAAATGAGACTAAAGGAAGTTGCAGTTTGCTAGGAGGAATGCGGTTGTGGAATAACTGATCTTACTTTACTCATAAGGGTGGCCTTGAGATATCCTACTTCTTTCTCAGCACAATTAGTACTTACTGTGATCGAGTTGAAATGGTGTAAACTGTAACACAACTTTATCCTCTCCTGCAGAGAGTCTCCACTCTCCACGCTTGTATCTTTCATATGCGATTTTAAATGTCAAATGATTTTGTATATCAAACTTTTTTGTACACTGTAATTAAAGATATTTCCTTAATCCATTAGTAATAAAAATTAGCAACCTGGAAAGGGCAGAGTGTTCGAGTCTTCAAGCGATCTTATTCCCCACCGTCTTGTTCCAATATCCACAAGTAGTTACTGATTTGTTCTCCTCGGAGCTGTTGATCGAACGTTTTCAGCATTCTAATTGGGGTTTTCCGGTTTAGGGACTATTGACTCAATAGTATTGAGTAGGAGCTGCCATGCCAAGGGGACTTGGAGTGTGGAGAGTATAGAAATCCTCCGGTTGTTTTAGTTATATCTGGCCGGGAGAGTAGAGGGGACAAGTTTTCTATAAGAATAAAGTAAAAGTGGGGGGCTATATGCAATGTTTGAACATTATAGGGGCTGAAGTGAAAAAGGAAATGATAATATGGAGCATTGCTTAAAAAAGGACGTTAGTGCATGGAGACAGCAAGCAGTGAAGCAGCTTAAAATGGCCTCTTCTCTGTTTGATTACAGTTTCTGGCAAACTAGAAAAAAGAAAAGAACATTGATCAGAGCATCATCTTTCTGTGGTATTGAAGACGTATAGAAAATAAATACTAAATTTGTGAATGCTTTCCTTATCATCATCATCATCCGTCCAAACAAATTCTAGATCATAACTTCTCTCTTCATCACTGCCATGCATTCTGTTTCTTTGTTTGTTCCGTTCCGTTCCGATCGAATTTTGATGATGATTCTGAAGGAGAACTCAAACTCACTTCCCCTACGACTAGTACATCATTCCTCAACCGCAGGTAAAGTATATAAAATGGACTCGT
>JAQRGC012306561.1:0-11016 GCA_028659135.1 Plantago lanceolata | reverse complement strand
AGAGAGAGAGAGAGAGAGAGAGAGAGAGAGGCGTCTACCGGCTTTGCCACAATATGGTCCGAATATACCGCAACTTGGCTACCAAGCAGTAGCGGACAATGAGAATGCTTCCACTTGGAGAAGTTATCAGCATGGTCCAAACATCATTACATGCGGACCAGCAGGTGAAGATACCAGGATCATGATGACAGTAGATTCAACACTGTCATACATTCTAATAGGATTCATTACTAATAACCTTTTAAATTATATTTCATACCTTTCTATATAAAGGGAACTTTAAGATCATCAAATTTGCGGGACAAAGATGCAACAAGGATGTTGTGCAATTTAAAAGGAATATGAGTGATACTCATATTCATACCAACTCCATGTAAGTCTATGTTCTTTTCACGTGAAAACTTATTATTTTCAATTCTATTCTATTCAGTCTTATCTAATTATATTTTATACTGCACTTCAATTCTATTTAATTTTATTTAGGTTTATTTATATGAAAAGAACAAAGACTAACTTTTATTTTATGTAATAAAAAAAAAAAGAAAAACATTTAATTAGACACGAAAATGATGATTCAAAATGATTTCCAGCTCATATAGAATTCATGATTGGTAACAATAACCGATTAGTCGTAAATTCACACTATAGATAGAGTTAAGAATGCAAAAAAAGCAAGGCGGTTGCACAAAGAAACAAGAAAAACCCCCACCCCCATTCTGCTCATTAACAATGGCAAACTCGTAAATACCTCCAAAGCCAATGCCCTTTTCCACTCCCTTCACCATTTATAAACACAACGCCATTCTCCTTCCTCTTCCCTACCCCTCTGTCTCACACTCTCACTACACACTACTGTACTACTCTCTCATTTCACACACAAACTCCATTAATGCTCATCACAGACCACCACTAGCACCACCCAATTTCCCACCCTCCAAAACCCAAAACCCAGAAACAAAAATGGGCCCGCTCCGGTTAACCACCACCTTGATCTGCACAGCCTTACTCTGCTCACTAATCTCCGCCCAGAAAACCTACATCGTCCACATGAACCACCACCAGAAACCGGCCACTTACACCACCCACTCCGACTGGTACACCTCCCATTTCCAGACCTTAACCTCCGACTCTTCCTCCTCCTCCATCCTCTACACCTACTCCACCGCCTTCCACGGCTTCGCCGCCTCCCTCACCGAATCCGACCTCCAGTCCCTCCAACAGTCGCCCTCCGTCCTCTCCATCTACGAAGAAACAGTCTACCAACTCCACACCACTCGAACACCGGAATTCCTCGGCCTCAACACCCAGGTCGGCCCCTGGTCCGGCCACTCCCTCAACGAACTCAACCAGGCCTCCACCGACGTCATCATCGGAGTCCTCGACACCGGAATCTGGCCGGAATCGAACTCGTTCTCTGACACAAACATGCCCGCCATACCCGCCCGGTGGAAAGGCCAGTGCGTATCTGCCCCGGATTTCAACCCTAAATTGCACTGTAACAAAAAGCTAATCGGAGCGAGATTCTTCTCCAGAGGGTTCTCAATGTCCACTTCCGGAGGGGATGAGGTACAGTCGCCGAGGGATAAGGACGGGCACGGGACCCACACGGCGAGTACCGCGGCCGGGAATGAGGTGAGGAATGCGAGCCTGTTGGGGTATGCGGCCGGTGTTGCGAGGGGAATGGCGGTGAATGCGAGATTGGCGGCCTATAAGGTGTGCTGGGAGTCGGGTTGCTTCGGGTCGGATATACTGGCGGCGATGGAGCAGGCGATCGTGGACGGTGTGGATGTGTTGTCGTTGTCGCTGGGCGGCGGATCTGGGACTTATGCCAAGGATACTATTGCTCTTGGAGCTTTTGCTGCCATGGAGAAGGGGATTGTTGTTTCCTGTTCTGCTGGTAAATTTTTACATTTCAGATTTTCAAATTTGGTTCGTTTATTTATTAGTATAAGTTTAAATTGTTTCGAGTTGAATCAATAGTAGCTTGAATTAGTAATGTTTGCGATAATATGATCGATCGGAGAATTAATATAAATGACTAGATTACGCACAAACATGATATAATGTTTTAGGCTCCGTTCAATAGGACTGAGACCGAGAGGTTCTAAACTGAACTTATCTGAATGGAAAAGAAATTAACTGAATTGAATTGAAGTACAAATTTAAACTAAGCAAACCTGAACGGAATGGAACTGAACTGAATTGAAGACAAGTGAACTGAACATAGCCTTAATGAGTGGTTCCAGTATAGTTCTAACTTACTTAATTTGCTATAATTAGCTATGGAAGTTGGAACCCATTAGCTAGTTTGTGTAGATTATGCAAATTAGTACTGAATTGTGTCATTGTGTGTGTATGTATAGGTAATAGTGGGCCTGCGAGATCGTCTCTGGCGAATGTTGCGCCGTGGATCTTGACGGTTGGTGCTGGAACACTGGATAGGGATTTTCCTGCTTTTGCTAATCTAGGTGATGGAAAGAAGTATACTGGCGTGTCTCTGTATAGTGGGAGAGGAATGGGGAAGAAGCCTGTGGAGCTGGTTTACAGCAAGGGGAAAAACAGTACGAGCAACATGTGTTTGCCCGGTTCGCTTGACCCGGCTTTTGTGAAGGGGAAGGTTGTGTTGTGTGACAGGGGGATTAATCCGAGAGTCGAGAAGGGGCTGGTTGTACGGGATGCGGGTGGGATCGGGATGATTCTGGCGAACACGGAGGCGAGTGGTGAGGAGCTTGTTGCGGATAGTCATATGTTGCCGGCTGTGGCGGTGGGAAAGAAAGTTGGTGACGTGATTAGGCAGTACGTGAAGACGGCTAAGAGCCCGACTGCGGTTTTGGGGTTCCTTGGGACGGTGTTGGATGTTAAGCCATCGCCCGTTGTGGCCGCATTTAGCTCGAGGGGGCCGAATATGATTACGCCAGAGATATTGAAGCCAGACCTGATCGGTCCGGGTGTGAATATCTTGGCTTCTTGGTCGATGGCTGTCGGACCTACGGGGCTTGCCCGGGATAAGAGGAGGACTCCCTTCAACATCATGTCTGGTGAGTAATTGAGTAACGGCTATATTTTTTAAAAAATTGGTGTTGTGTTATTATTCTATTCATGTGTCTTTGTTGTTGTTAGCCTAAACAATGCATGATGCTCTTGTGAGTGTCCTTGGAGCGTCTAATGTGCTAATAACTGATAAGGCCTAATTTAGTTTGGTTCTTGATTTCATTTCATTAACAATTCCCCAAGTCACATTTGACAGCCCACTGAGATTGAGAACAACTCAACTTTGGCAAAGTTCTTGAAATAGTACAGTTTTTAAAGTACTGTGATATGAACAGTTCAAAAGCGTGTGCAATATTTTATCTTCTAGCAAAACATAAAGTTGGAGCCTTTTGCAAAGCTCGTGATCTAGTACTTTTCAAATATACTATTGCTTCCATTCAACTAGTGTGGTTGTGGACCATGTTCTTGTTTCCTTGTTACACAAAGTTTTAAATTTCTGATACGATCCTACCACATGTTGAACAGCAAAACATTTGATCTACATACAAAATGGAATCTTAATCATAGAGCAAGAATGACCTGTAAAACCGTAGTATTACTCGAATGGTGCCATTTGACTCCTATGTTTGCCATGTTTGTCAAGTTCTGACTAAAATTAAAAAAAGACACCGACATGCCATGCTTCTGATGTTTATTGTTACCTAACCAGAGTTGTTGATATTTGCAGGTACATCCATGTCTTGCCCGCACATCAGCGGACTGGCTGCTTTGCTTAAAGCTGCTCATCCAGAGTGGAGCCCTAGTGCGATTAAATCGGCATTGATGACAACATCATACACTCGTGACAATGCCAACTCTCCTCTCCGTGACGCGTCTGATTACTCGCTCTCTACTCCTTTGGCTCACGGTGCAGGCCATGTGGATCCCCACAAGGCTCTTACACCGGGGCTTGTGTACGATGCTGGAGTTGACGACTACGTCAAGTTCATTTGTTCTTTGGATTATACTCCTGAAATGATACGGGCTATTGCAAAGCGTAATGTTACCTGCGCAAGGAAGTTCCGTGATCCTGGGCAATTGAACTACCCCTCGTTCTCTGTTTTGTTTGGGAAGTCTAGAGTAGTCCGTTACTCTCGGGAGTTGACCAATGTGGGCGAAGTTGGGTCTTCCTACCGCGTATCTGTCGAAGCACCCGCTAATGTGGCTGTCAGCGTCAAACCTACCACTCTTGTTTTCAAAGGTGTTGGTGATAAGCAAAGGTACACAGTTACATTCGTGTCCAAGAAAGGCGTTGCTACAATTGAGAATGCATTCGGGTCTATTTCTTGGAACAATGCAGTACATCAAGTTAAGAGCCCAGTTTCGTTCTCGTGGTCTCGCTTCTGAGATTAGACTCCATGTTTGTTTATTCTGCCATGGCCTTTAGACATCAAAATTTTGATGAATAGGAATCTAAGACCGAGTGTTGCAAGAACAATATCTATCAACCAGAGGGTAACCATGTTCCTCAGACGTTGATGTTATTATGTAATGTAGTGAAAACTGAAAACAGCCAATTCAATGGCAGAGTTGGCTTACCTGCTCTTTATTAATGGAAATTTTTAACTGCATTCTGGCTACAGAAACTACTTGCTCTGGAAATTCATGAACCATAATAGCCATCCACATTTTTCCCAAGTTGGTTTGGTGTGGCGTCTCATAAACTGTGTTTGTACATGAACTTAAACTCATGTAACTCATAAATCGTGTTCTTATATGAACTTAAACTCATGTAACTCATAAACCGTGTTCGTACATGAACTTAAAATACAACAGGCCGGTAACGTTATTGGTTGTTTGAAAAGTGCACAAAACACCAACGTTGCTGGTTTTTCTTTCTTTTTCTGTATTTTCAGTGAGTTTTAAGATCAACAAAACAAAACAAGGCTACTGCCTACTGGTGAAGAAAATAAACTGTCAACTGTGTAGTTGTAATGAAGTAGTAGAGAAACAAAACAAGGGTATGAATTTAAGTATAGTTCATTCTAACAACATAAGTAGCAAGGGAAACAACAGCACTTTTTGGTACAACAGCATGAACATATATTTACCTTAGGACACCTAGGATTACATGTACAGCACTTAAGGCACTTAAGGCTAGGACAAGCTAAACACGATGGACACTTGGGGATACAGCACTTCCAGTTACATTTCCACTTGCAAAAACATTCGCTACTCCAGCAAGAGCAACAATCGCACTTGGGCATTCTGCAGCGGCAGCAGTTTGCACATGGGTTGCTGCAACACGGGTTGCTGCAACTACAATTACATTTGTTGCAACATATGTTGTTGCACTTGCAGTTGCAGCAGTCTTTAGGCAAGCAGCAGCAGCAACAGCACATCCACGAGAGATTGAAACACGGCATCCCACTGCACATATGTGCAACAGAAAATTTTAGGAGATACAGATGCTATAGTATATAAAAGGTGAAGTTTCGTGTCAGTTGGCTGCCGGATATAACATTCATCTTTTTAGAAGTTTCCTAATATTACTAACTAATACACCATGTCAGCTAGACATCTGGCATGGGAAAAACTTGTCAACATTTACATTGAGATTTTTTCTACAGCAGAAAATTTGCCTCATATTGTAGTCTACTCAAATGAGAATTGACTCTTTTATATAACATTTTTCGGTGATACATGCAAGAGATTTTCATCATTGCAGAGCAAACTAGCTTAACCATCGAGAGAGAAAGACGATATAAAACAAAAAAGATATAGAAAGTGAATTCCTCTAACAAACACACATGTAACAATACAGAGCTCAGAAATTTCAAACAATAACTTATTGGTACAGAACTCAGAATACATACCAGATCCATTTCCAGAAGCGTCGGGACCTTGAAATCTTCTTTCTTCTGATAGAAGAACAAAGTCAGAAGAGATACTGAAAAGTTATAAGCTGAAAGCATTGTGGGCCTCAAATTATCAAATATCGAGAAGAGTGCAGTCTTACGTGGGGATAAGAGGATCCGCATTTGCCATTATAAAATCTGCAACCCTGCACAATCAAAATATTTAGTATCCAATATCCATGATTGACAAGAAGATAAGTGCATGGTTCAGCATGGATGTAAAACCATGATTGTAAGTGTTTGTTCCAATTTTATTAAACGGAGATTTGGAAATGTGCGTTGTGCAATAGTAAACATACTCTTTACAACATCTTGACGCGGGCGGAAGGCCTTCAGCAGACTTCAGTTCCTCCTGCTTAAGACAAACAAAATTTTCATGAATCCAGACAATTAGTTTTACTGGGGAATGAATCAACAATTCTACATTCACTTCAGGATACAGTGTAAAACTTCACCCAGAAACATGCCAACCTTTTTAAATTGATAGGTCAAATTTACAAGCTTTTGCGTCTAAAACGCGGGCTTTTAATGACTTTCATAGTAGTTTGGATTTCTGAGGTTGTATTGTTGGATAATACATAAATGCATTTCGGTGACTCTTAAATGTTGATAATCGATACAAACCACAACATCAGATATTGACTCCAGGGTAAGATTTCGAGCATATACGACAAATTTAACTTGAGAAGTAACATTTTGAGCAAATATTTTTTTTTTACAGATATGATGCACCACCACGACATTGGATTATACATCTCATTGTCTTAGCAGAAGTATACAGCTAAATTCAACAATATTTATGATAGACCTAGAATCAGCGAAAACCGCCTAGTTTAGCCTTCAGAAATTACAGCATTAGACACTCAACAAACAATTTGGCATCAAACAGTTCACAATGCCAGAAACTAAATGGCATCAAATCCGATATCAGGAACTTAACAATGACTCTGATATACAGTTAGCAATATTAGCTGTAAGACCAAATTACAATGTAAACTCTAATACTATGAAACTACATAATCCAGGTGGTCCAAATTTTGACACAGAAAAACTAAATTACAGGTCTAGTTTCCCCAAGTCAGACTCTTATCTTAATTTAGCTCCCTCACTCCACTTCCCAACAAAAACATATTACAAATTCGCACAAAGATGACATTTATTCGCTGCTTCGCATCCGTAAACTGCTGAAAACCTAACCACTCAAATGACAGCTACGATTCACTGAGCTAGCTCATCGATAGATTACAACACACACACACACACCATAAAGCCTTAGATATATTACCACATGAAGTGCAACTAGGAATAATTAAGTCTGTGAAAAACAGGCCACAGGTTCACCAAAACAGCAATAAAATAAGAGATTTGCTCAGACCAACACAGTAAAACTGAAAGAACAACACAACTTAAACAGAATCTAAGCACAAGTTGACAATATCTAAGGAGATTGCAGAGTATCTAATTAGCAAGACTAGCTGTAAAGTATAAGGCCTTTTTGGGATCATAATGTTGAAATAACAAGGACTTAGCAGTTTGATTGAAGTGGTCCAAGCCATGTAAAAAAACAACTAAAAAGTGTTCAAATTTGTTTAAACAATAGTGAAAGAAAACAGTAGCATCAGTATTTAATACTAGTATACTAGTTAGTTTCATACTCACTTCACCTACCAACTACTACTAAGTAGTTCAAGTTTAAGAAAATTGAGCATGCACAACAAATTGAAAGAGAAATTAGAAAGAGTAGACAAAATCTTGCACAACCCAGCTCTGTTTTTGTTGGGTAAATTGGCCTAATGGAAAGTGAATTGGGAAGATTTAGCAATAAGGTGAAAAAAGAAAAGAACCTGAAGGAAACCAATTTCTCTCTCAAGCATCTGAACCTTGGCGAATTCACGGCGCTTGCCGTACAAATCTGGGTACTCAGGAGGAGACTTGGGCCTAGGTGGAGGCAGAGAACCAGCAGCAGCAGGAGGCATACTTCTTGTTACTGATATTGTTAAAGATAAAGGGCTAAAGCTGGCAGAGCAGCAGAGAGTGAAAGGAAGAAACCTAAAAATGGTAAAAGAAACAAAAACAAACAAGGAAGAATTGAGAAATAAACAGAAACCCTGCAGAGAAGGAATGCAGTAGTAGTAGTAGTAGTAGTAGTATAGTGAGAGAGTATTTAGAGGAAAAAAGGGGAAATAACAGTAGCATATGAAAATGGCAGAGTGAGTGAGTAAGTGAGAATAAGGGCTGAGAGAAGAGAAGAGAAGAGAAAGAAAATTATTACTGACACTTGGGATAAATACACTAGGGGTCCAGTACCCTCAAAAGCCTCTGTCACTCACACACAACTATGTATGTATGTAGTACTCCAGTATATGTCACACAACACTCTACAAACTCATCAGTACTAGTACCACTGTAAATCTGTAATTGTGGTATTTCTATATCTATCATCAACATTCAACACTCTACTACAACTACTCAATGCTGCATTGCTGCTGCTGCTGCTGTAACCAGACTAGTTTTTACACAGATAAATGTTACCGATGAATACTCGGTTATGTTAACGTTCAATCAGTGAGGCACAACCACGTGCTATAGCATAAACGGAACCGGATTAATGAAACTATAACTAGTTTGGTACAGTACTTAAGTTATGTTCAATAGTTGTATTTCCAGTTAGGATGATTCCCTTAAAATAATTGTTATCAGTAGTGGTGGTACTAGTTACAGAATAAATTGTGCAAATTTATATTGATCACACTTGTCTGCAGTTGCATGGGATATAAATTAATGTCTGACCATTTCTTGAGAATCAAAATCAACACACACTTTATAACTAATTTTTACTGCTCAATGCTAGTACGGCTCTGCCTCCTGCGGCCTATATAGTCTATACCTTTGTTAGGTTTCCTATGAATGTTGATGATCTGCGATTAATTTGATCGAACACTGAAAATTATTTCAATTAATAAAGGGGTTCAATTTTAGTTAACCTTGTGCTGAAAATACTTAACTTGTCTACTGTTTACTGTAGAGGGCAATAATGGAGGAGAAGGTGTGTGATAGTGGAAAAACGGGCAACAAGGACAGCAGCGTCAGAGTTGGTGGTTTGAGCCAGAAACAGAAACAAAGTTGCCTTGTTTACGTTAAAGTAAGAGCTACCTGCTTTGCTTCCTGTATATTGTTCTGCCTCGCTTACTCAAAGTCACCATCTTCACCGGTCTGCGGTCATAATGTGGTCTGGTGGAAAGGGTGTTGAAGTAACACATGAGTTCAAATTTTAACGGAGTCATAGTGGTGGTTTACATTTTAAAATTAATTGGTGTGCAAACGAAATGGAAAAAATTAACAAAACAAACTTTAAATAATTACCCGGAGGATTAAGAGATTATAGTTTCACGTGTATTAGGGGAGCAATGTAGCTTTAATGTTTTGGAAAGGAATAATTAGTGTATTACCTAGTTTGACGTAGTGGATGGTGTTTTTGTGGTGGTGTGACATTCATCAGTTTCCGATGAGTTTGTTTTCTTGGAGGTGAAAACTCAACTCAAATCAACTCAACTCAACCGTACGGCAATTACTATTTCTATAGTGGGTGCGTAATAGTTTACTGTGGCGTTTACTTTTCCACTGTCAACCTCGTTTTTACAGTATCGGGTAATTTTTGTTTTCACTTGATAGATTTGGTTGCGTCATACTCATACTACTAGTACTACAAAGGTTTAAACTTTGAAACCAACGACAATTTTGCAGGTTCTACCAGTACGTACTATTTCACTGATATCATACTAATATTATTATTATTGGGGAAAAAATACACAGAATCCACGTCATTGCCGGAAAATATACTCTGTATTTCAAACTTTCAAATTGTTTACTGTTTTTAAATTTTCACTTCGGAGTACTTGGATTTTTTTATTTTGTCTTTCATTTAATTTTGATCCGGAATGGGCAAGTCAGTCAATGCATACATAAGTTCGTAGGGTATGTCATATGTGCTCTCTATCCTCTTGGCCATGTATTGTCACAGTCACTTGACATTTGGGATCTTTGATTCGATCTTATGCTCTATTCAATTCACCTTAATTTCAGTTGTCTTCAATTCAGTTCAGTTCAGTTCAGTTCAGTTCAGTTCAGTTCAGTTCAGTTCAGTTCGGATAAGTTCAGTTCAGTTCAGTTAAGTTCCGTTCAGTTCAGTTCAGTTCAATTAAGTTCAGTTCCGTTCAGTTCAGTTCAGTTAAGTTCAGTTAAGTTAAGTTAAGTTCAGTTCAGAAACTCTCAGTCGTACTGAACGGAGCCTTAGTTTCAAAATCTAGAATCATCAAATGTTATAATGTCACAACGTGTATAATATGCATTTGAGTACCGAATTCAACTCAAATTTAAATGTTCAAGTCATAAATTTTATACTCGAACTCAGATCGTTTAACTCCAATCGAGTTTGTAATTTAAAAAATAATAAAATGATCCTTTATCACTAACTTTATTAGGATGAGTATGAACATAGACCGTAATATCACGTGAGAAGACTTTAACCTATCACCTATGGATATCAATTAAATAAAATTGAAATTTAAGTGAAGTGAATAGTGACTTACACTCTTATATTCGCTATGCTGTACATAACAAAATTAATTGCACCCCATACTTTACCCAAACAAGTGATGTATTCATTCACCCATGAAGGGCTTGTCTGCACAGTTACGAAGATGATGATTTTGCTGGTAAAAAAACATATGATTCCAATTTCCAACAACTTACAGATTAGTAGTATGACATTACTTCATAACAATCAGCCCATGCCGGCCGCCTGTACTTTTTTTATGACAATGGTGACCAAAGCTTTATATGGCACCTAGTCTTGTATGAATAATTTCATACATTTACCATGTAACAACAACAAAAATGTACGTTGTAATTTTGGAAAATTTCTTGAATTTTGAATTTATCATTCGAGAAGTCAGGTCTTCTATCTTCGATTCTTATTTTTCTTTTTTAAAAGTGACAAAGTGGGGATCAATAATGGTTTTCCATTTACTATCGAGGTGACTCGAACCTCCAACCTATTGGTTGGAGGGGAAGCGTCTTCAATTCTTGTAAGTTGTAACCTTATGGTGGGGGGATCAATTTTTTTTTT
>JAQRGC012306519.1:0-11273 GCA_028659135.1 Plantago lanceolata | reverse complement strand
TTAAATTCAGTTCAGGACTCTAGATTTATTAAACTCAATTTAGTTTGAATTTGTTTATTTGTTTTTTATGTTACAATTCGACGAAGTGAATATAACGTTTGTCTCTTTTTAAATAAATGTACATATGTGCATGTCATCCACTTGTAACTTGAAAACACAACTTGTTGATTCGACGAAAAGAGTATTGGTAATGAATGTGTGTTTGTTGTCATGCAGTGGTTTCATCTTTGTGGTGAAGTTCGGTTATGGCATGGTGTTACGATTTCTGAAGGATGGATTATGGTTTTGGATTTTGGATGGGATACTCATTACTACAGATGGTATTGAGTAGTTTCAGTTTGGCTTGGTTGGCCTCTACTTTGTATGATTGCTAGTATGAGCTTTCTCTAAAGTATCTCGTAAGTGTGATCCCTACTCATGGTCTTGACGAGGGTTGAATTGTCGGATCCACTCCTCCTAACTCTTAGCTTTTCGTTAGTTGGAATATATACTAGACAAGTCTAGACTAAAGTGGCCCAAGTGGAGTTGAGATGAAAACACCGACCACTAACGAGATATTTAGTAAAATGTATGAGCGATATGTAGTGAGGTTTGGATGTATCTGATCTCAAATAATCAGTAGTAATTGTTTGTGGGTATGTATTTCTCATGTACATTGTGTGCTTGTGTGATGATTCGTTAATAAAAATTTTGTCGATTCTAAAAAAGATCTTTGTGTTGAAGTGCTACTCCGTAGAGATTAGTAAGGGAGAACAAAATAACGTGCCCGTGGAGCTATATTCAATTCCTAAACCAATGAAATTTTTCTAAACCAATTAGCATGACTTTTTCTCCCGTCGGTAGATTTACAGGACGGAGATAGTACATATAAAGAAGATGAACATAATCGCATAAATGAATTATCTGATCGTCGTGAAATCATGAAATGGATTGGAACGAGATTTTTGTGATTCTCAAACTCAAGAGAAGTAGACAGATATTAATAAGTCACTTTGTGATATCTAGAGGGAGAATGGTGTCAAATTGTCAATCATATTAGATGTCCAAATATTAGTAAGAATCTTACATGATGCACACCAAAATATATACAAAAAGATACACGAAGAACTATGAATATTTGGTGTGGCAACACCAGCCATCACATATAGCTACAGAACATATTATCTATAATCTGGATATTTAATCGAATGCTAGAGACATTAAAGCATCATTATCGAACAGAGATTCGAGATCTATTAGGTCATCCTCAGGGTAAATCATATCTTCAGTGTTGCTCGTCACCATATCCGAAGAGTCCTGTGGAAATTAAGGATGAATGTTAGAGACAAATCTGAGCATATATATAATTGTCATGTCTGATGAAGAGTATAATTAGTGTAACTTGCCATCTGTTGAAATGAGACCCAAGGATATGGCATCAAGATAAAACCAATCAAATCAATAAGTATCAATTGATGAGGCTAAAGGTAATACTACTACTGGCTGGATCATAAAAATGGGCATGGAAGGTTTATTTCTAAGTCAAACTGCCAAGATGATCACGTAACATGCAGAAGTGAGGGGTCACATGTTCAATACACGAGTTATATCCAGAGCAGAAGGAAGATAAGAACAGTATAATAATGCAAAGGAACAGAATCTCAGGTGTAAACCAGTCACTACTGGCATCAGTTATTTGTTTTTGCCAGTGTAATTCGTGTTAGCTGCAAGTTCAATCCGGGGCTTTATTTCTTATTTATGTGATCGGTGTGGTAAGTCCAAAGTCCAAACTATCCACAGTACTTGTTTCAAATCAGTATTTTAAAAGAAAAATTGGTTACAAGGGCAGGATCCAGGAGTTGACAAAAAGCCAAGCAGTGAGAAAGGAATGCAGCAACGTAACAGTAAGCATAGTTATAAAGGAAAATATAGAAGCTCAATTAACACGACACATATTGATTTTTGTGTCAACCGATTAAGAAGTACTTCTAATTCCATGGTGAATACCAAAAAATAATAGTTACCTTAGTTTCACGCAACCCTTCGGCAGTAGTTAGCAGCCTACGGTACTGAGCTCGTGCTTCAGGATATTGAGCCATGGACTTCACCCTTGAAAGTGCCTTTTGCATCCTCTCTTCGGTTTGCTTTCTACCATCCTTCAGAAAGTCATAATCATCTTCCTGAGGCGTGCTGCTCTGTACATCCGGCACCTTTACAACCTCATCAGATCGGAATCCTCGCAGTCCACTTCCTTTACGCCTCCATCTCAAAATTATCTTCTCCAGTATTCCCACCGACCAGATAATAGGTTTATATTTTTTCCTCACCTGATGCCCCCTCACATGAGCCTAACCACAAAATGGAGAAGAGACAGTAAGTACTATAACAATATTGGTACTTCCCAAGATACGTGAGCCATCTACTGAATGGGGAATGATTAGCGGGTATACATTGCGTAAGAAAAAGACCATGCTCAGACCTAATTAAAGATTCATAATAGCAGTAGTGGCACAATTTCTACTCTACATAATTTTGTGTGTTGATTTTTTTTCTCAACAAATTATGCAGATAACAATTTACGAAGTACCTTAATAAGCTTTTCTCTCCGTCTGTCTTTAGGTCACCAATATTAGAAATGTCACAAACTTAAAAAGGATTTGATATATTTCAGAAACACAATGCAAAAGTCTTAACTACAGTAAGGTAAGAGGTTTGGTAAATTAAAAGATGACATAATCTTAAGATTTTTTTCCAGTTCACCTTAAAAGCAGAAGTTATCAGAGTTCTTTGTTCCCACTAAATGGAAATAATATAAAATCACTCAATACATGCAAAGAAAATTTGTCATAGTTAGGAGGAGAATGAGATTGGGGGGAGCAAAGCACCTGGATTTTAACAATCTTTTCTCGAATTAAAAGAAATTCTTTTCGCTTCTTCCAACCACGAAACTTTTTCTGAATTTGCACTGCGGCTGAACTGGCCGTACCCTCAGACTGACCAAACCTTGATGTTTTAGCCGACCTTTTAGCAGCTACAAGAGAAGCAGCTTGCTCATCTGCAGTCAGGAATTCATCAGAGCCCAGTCCGGATAACTGCTTTCTCTGGAATGACTTAACACGAAAAATCTGGTGGATGCGGGCTGCAGCTTGTGCAGCATTACAGACAGCAGCAAGAGAATCCTGGAGAGAAAGTGTATCAGGCACATCATGTCCAGTTGTTGGAACAGCTAAACGTTCTGAAACTTTCTGTATTGCTTTCTTTCCAGGAAGCTCTGTAGTATTATCTTCCTGCTGATCATTTACTTCGAGTTTTGAGAGGTGAGTGGTCAGAATACCCTCAGCAAGATACCCAGAAATGCCCTTGTGTCCACTAGAAGCAGCCAGGTCTGCCGGAGTTCTGGGAGGATGCTCTGTAGATGGATCTGTCAGTGCCCCAGGAGCTGCACCTAATGCAACAAGGAAAGCCACCGTTTCCTCTCTGCAAAACAAGGAATAATTAAAATAGATAACCGAGGCGAGGTACAAATTCAATGAATTACTTCATATAGATGCATAGACATTTTTACCAACTAATAATTGTACAAGTAAGCAGCTAAAACTGCTATCAGCAAGTAAAGGAGGCGAACTTGTCTATGTAATTAAAGACAGCAAAAGGCTAGTAACATATTATGTAATAACATTTAATAAGCAGGAAGAATATCAGGCTTCTCCAATGGTATAATTTGGGCTCAAGCTATAAAAGAAGAATACTTCCAAGCCCATGGGCATGGGCATAAGTCATAGATACTCCAAAGGAAGAGAGTTGAAATCACATAGTACCTGCCATAAAGTGCAGCCCAATGAAGTGCAGTCCATCCATTAGCATCACGAAAATCTATACTAACTCCTGAAACAATAATTGGCTGGAAGACCCAATTAAAACCAAGAGCAGCAGCCAAATGCAACACACTTTGACCTCTATCATCCAGAACAGTTATCCCGTTGCCATCTTCGCCGACTCTGTGAACAAGCCAAGAGTAGAACTTCTGTTTTAGTTGTTCTTCAAGGAGTAATTGTCCAGTAAACTGCGGCTGTGATAGCTCACTCGTCGAACCCAAATTTGTCGCTTTGTCATGTTCCTCTTCCATCAATAAAATGATTGTATTCAGAGCATTTTGCTTCTCAAAGTCACTTCTAGAGGAGCTAACAGGACTACCCACAGGACCTAGGCACAATATCATCTCAAAGCGTTGATAGAGATGCATTATAATTACGTGATCATCATTTCCAATAACAGCAGGAGTAATTTGATCAGGGCCTGGCTTATACTCAAATTCTCGAATTTCACTACAGCCCAACCTGTTGGAACAAGTCACGTAGAAGGGGACAAGGCCTGGCTTGTGAAGTGGTGCACTGCAACAAAGTATTCCATCTGCTAAAGCTTCTGCCGGAACCTCCATTTCCCCAAACATAATCGACCATCTGAATCTTGATAACTCTTCTTCGCTCTTCAGAAACGTTCCAGAGAGAAGGACCTTTAATAAAACAAGAAAATAAGTAATAATTAAAACAAAAAAAATAAGTAGTAGATTGGTTGTGTTATACAAAACCAGATGCAGTAATATAGACTTCAATTAACGGATACAATAAAGGCAACTGTTTCTCTTACACAATACACTGTGGTGCAGGTGAAATCAAGATCAGAGATTAATCAAGTACCTTAGTCTCCAAGTTTGAGTAGGCCCAGCTTGGTGAAAAATCAATGATGCTAAAAAGCTGGTCCTGGGAGATAGAAGGACTCAGAGTATCTACATCTGCTTGCAACTGAGCTGCCATATTCGAGTCATACTCACTCCACGAAATTCCACCACTTGACTGCATATTTATATCATCACTTTCTGCAAGTTCCTTAGCAATCCAACGAGAAAAGCTGTCGACTTTCTTCAAGCTGTCTTCTGTTTTCAAGCTATTTATCAGTGGCCTTTTCAGGAAGGGATAGTATTCATTTCCTATACCATTCTCCAGATTTGAAGTCATTGCATTTCCATCACAGAGGAGTCCTTGAAAATTTGTTAGCTCGGACAGCTCTTTCATCTCATTAGAACTTGTGAAAAATGACTCATTGTTCCCTTGATTCAGAGGGAGAGGTTTTTCCTCAAACAAAGCACTCCCATGATCATGAGGAGAACTCAAGATCCCATTCTGGTTCATGTTTGGGTTCAATGAATTGTCACCAAAAGAATGCTGAAAAGGATGCAAGAAAGTTTAATCAGAAAACATCTTTCATTTTGAAAGATTCAGCAGTACATCTAGCCTGGACAAATGCTTAAAGCACATAAGTCGAACCAACAGTTGATTTTTTGTTGGTTTTTTGTATAATATTAACGGAAATTATCTTGTCAAGTACCTGCCAGTTGTCCTGGGCCGGTTCCTGCTTGTAAGCAATCTCACCTGTTCAGAAGCAGCATCATTTTAATAGACAATACCTTGAATGGAAAAGATTATTCCTTTTAAATGATAAAGTACCTATAGCTGAGTTTCCTTGCCAAGATCCAAAATCAACTGCTGCGAGACTCCCAGGTAAAATATTTCCTCCACCATTAACTCCATCTAGTGGTCCCCGGGGAAGTGAATCATAATTGAGAGCTGAAATATATTGATTTCCTTTAAGTAAATGAACACAAACTTCTTTTCGGTTTTCACTACTGGCTGACACAAATAATGTGTGACTACTAAATACTAAAATTTCAGTGAGGAAAAATAATTAGATACCTGAACTAGAAGGTTGATTATAGGAGCTTGATTGAGCAGAATGACCGTCACCAGTCACTAGAAACTCAGGGTGTGTATGCAATCTGGAACTCGCTTGGTGATTATCTTCTGATGAAATGTTAAACATAGGTTAAATGGAGCAACAATTTATGCAGAATGTATGTGTGTGACTGTGTGTGACCGCACATAGACATACACACAAAGAGAGGAGTAGAAAGATTCAATACCAGATTCAGCATCTTCATACCCTGATGACAAGGTACTCGTGGGGCTCGTTCCACGAAAACTAGAGGTCAATGGGCTGTTATTTTCGGAATTGGATACAATTGTATCGCTGTTTCTAATATAACTGGTGTTTGTCTTATTGCCCTGAAGTAAGAAAGTAAAGAAGGTATAAACTTCATCATACTTGCAATTTTTCCTTGCTGGAAATTGTAATTATAAAAGTTCCACTGCAAACAAGCAAAATGGATCAAACCTAAATAACAAAACTATCACCGAGAAGAGAAAATTTCAAGGCACAAATACATTTGGACAAATTTACTAAAAAGGGCGCCTGTATAAATTCAAACCCTACTGACTTTACCATTGCAGCAAAAGGACATCAATAGAAAACAAATCTGATCTCATGATGGTAATAGAATCTTACCTTGACTTCTAAGTAGTGAACAAACACGATGTGCATGAGATCCCTGCACAATTAGGGAACTAGTTAAGAATTCATCCTTTCAAGGGAATATTTTAAGTTAGAGATACTCTCTAAGGTAAGTTAGAGATACTCTCTAAGGTCACCTCTAGTCATGTGGTACAAATATCTGCAAGCCAAGTAAAAAAGCTCTAAAATTTTACCAAACATTCTATCTGGTAAATGCAGTATTAAGGTACTAGTAAATAAAATGCAGCAAGTATGAACTAGCAAGTCCGTATAAGCAACCAAACGATAAAATTAGAAATTCATAAACTTGAAAATGAATGAAGGCAGACAATCTTGAAGTACCATTCTTTATTCCTAACAAGCAACTAAGTGAGGATGAAGGTCTCAAGTTCATATTCGGGACACTTATTAATCTTTCAAGAAGCTTATCTCATTATCGGTCCATTGAGAGCTCAATATACAAAAGTAAGCATTATCTAGGATTTTCTTACACTACAACACAAAATTCCATAGATAGAATCACGATGAGTAAGTATGGATGTATAATAAACACATTTGCAACTTTTTTGAAGTAGAATGATGAACAATTAAAAAGAAAAAATCCCATAGTGAAGTTAATTGTATGATTGACACAAACATTCTCCGCAAATAAGGAAAGTAAATCAGACTAATACAAGATTATTATTTATTACATATGAGTTTGGTTCTAAGAGAACAAAAGTACAAGGAAAGCACTGCGAGACACCCTATGACCGCGAAGGAAAAAAAAAAAAAAAGACACCAACTGAACGAGGAACTTACTGCTCAAGCAGCCAGTAGCTGCGCCTTTGAAAGTTCTCATTCTCCTCTCCATGAGCATAGTAACAATGCAGCATATCGACACTTCCAACCTGAAATTTTTTTGATCAGCAAATAGCTCAGGCAAAAAGTTAAATGACTGTTTACAGAGACATATAAGCATATTTTTCTTCATAAATATACTCCCTCCATCCCAAACCTATCTCCCGTTCCATAAACTAATAACAAATAATGAAAAAATTATCCATCCTTCTCATACTTGATTCATTCTCTCCATATTTTGACATCCACTTACAACTTTAGTCATTCTTAATTTCTTATCATTATTATTATACCAAGGAGTTTGTTTCACTACTACGAAGGGATTCAATTGTTTCTTATCTAGCTAAATCAATGCAGTGCTTGTCCAACCATAGAGTTGTCAGAAACATACTATACATTCAGAAAATAATGTTCAGTCAATTTTATGTAGGAAAGAAAAGGAGACAATAAAATGATGGTAGAAAAAGCCAAGTAGAATGAAAGCACTACAAAGAAATAATAGTTGATGCACTCAATATCCGGAATGAGCTAAACCGGCTACATTACATCCCACATAACCCAACCACTCGCTCTGAGACCCGCATATAATTTACTAGGAGAAAGCTATCTAAAACCAGCCCCTAGAACCTAAGACTTGTTAATGCAGAAATAGTTGGTTGCGCCAATGCTAGATGAAACAAAATGAAAATTGCAGGTTACGGGGTTTAAGGCAGAAACTAATCAGATCAGGAACATGTCGGAGCTGAGTTTGCATTTAACTGGTTTCTATCTGATGGCCACACTGAAGGTTTTATGAAATTGGAAAATGACAAGCTATCCGGTGGCTTGCAATTTGAAGAAAATTCATGCTTGAAATTAAAAAATTTATAAAGTATCTATATTCTGACGTTACCTTCAGTTTCTCATGAGCTTCCTTAACAGTCTTTCCATCTTTTTTCTTTCTCCAGTTATGTCCATCCTTCCGAAAGTACCTCAACACCTTACGGTCAAAAAGAAAAACAGAACCACCTAATAGAAACATTGCATCTTCAGTAAACCGATTTGTGTGAACTATGGTGCTCGGGAACATATAAATATAAAGATATACATCCAATGGCTGAAAGTACCGCAAAAATAATTATATTTTCATTAAAAAAGTCATTTGAAGATAATTGCATTCCATTATAATAAAAAAGCAGGCAAATAAAGAATTTTTACAGGGTAAGTAAACAATAGTATCAAATAGTGATGACTGGCATTGAAGGATTGAGGCATGGACCATAAAATCAACTATAAGGACTTAAAGATCCTCTTGTAGTTAAACAATCAGACAAATCAATATTTTCTTGTTTTTTAAGTTCACACGAAATTTATTTGTACCTTGCTTGCTCCCTTAACCTCAGTCTTTTTAGTTTTTACCTCCCTATTAGAAACATGATTATTTTGACAAGAAGCAAATAACGGGGGACTCTGTGCTCGGCATATAAAGAGCTATACATCTTGTTCAAAGAAAGCTAGAGGTTCAGGAAATAGAGTTCATAAGTTATGCATTGAAATTTAATGTGTTTCCCTGTCATAATTTTTGCTGTGAGTTTGCTCTCTCCCCTTTGTAGAATAGCATAGTAATAGATTTGCTGTCTCACAAGGAGTAAAACTCAGCCACAATAACTTAGATAAATCAGCAGCATATTAATTGATGTTCAAGTTCATAATCTTAACGAAAAGTGGAGTAAATGGAAAAGGACATACTGACTGGCTTGTTGGGGGCCTCTGGTGAAATGTGAAACTTTGAATAGTTTCTCAAAATTTCACAAATTTCAGCAGGTCTCAGCCATCGATGCTGCGCTTCTGATAATATCTGCTTAATATCTGCAATCAAATGAGAAAATCAATTAAGCTTCTCAACTCTAACCACCATGCAACCATGCAACAACCAAAGATCTTTGATACAGCTGAGTTTAAATAACATGGAGTATATAAACTCAAAAAATACTAATAGTTCAACCACTTGTTATGCTATGTAGAGAAGGAAAATGAGGATGCGCATCAAACATTCAAACAATGTCTTTTCACTGCATTCACAGAGAGATGCATGGACCAGAACGGAAATTTGCAAAACTTTGTGTGTAACAATTTAGAAACAAATGAGCATCTTTACCTAATACCAACTGTATGGATGTGTGAGATGCTTAACCTCTAAGAATGAATATCCATTTCGTCTCCTATCTTAAATAAGTTGATTTGTCCTTTGTGAATATCAAGCTTCACGCCTTCATCTGTTTCATGTGGAATAAACTCCATCCTTTACGAAACTGTAACAACTTCCAAATAGAACCTAGACATTTTATACTCTTAAGTTGAGCAGAAACTATACTTCACTATTGTTTCCCTTGTATCAGACTATCAGTGTCTCAATTTGCAGGAGTGCAACTATTTTCCCCAATTCAGTATCTCTCACCTGAATAAAGAGTCAACACTAACTGGGCGGAATTTATAATTGTATGATTTCAGGTGGGTGGGAGCGGGGAAATACATACCTAGCAAGGTCTGTCATTAACTTCATAGACCATGTGGCTAACAATGTCCCACATATACATGGAAACGTGGGCCATGATTAAGTGACTAGTGTGGTCTATTCGTAGACACCAGGACTATGAAAAACTTAATACAACTTGTGAAGGTGATAATTTTCCGTGGAATATAGTTCTGATTACCTAGCTCAAGTTTTAAATTCCAGGCTGTAAAATGATGGTTTTGGAACCAGTATCCAGTTAAGAATTGGCTGGTTCAACCATCAGACAGACTCGCTTCTGACTAATCCTAGTCCATAACTTGATATATCGAAACCATGAATATTTATATTGTTAATCATAGTACCATATGTATAGGTGGCGATGCCAATATAGTGACAGGTTCTAAAAAGCTATCATTTCTCTCTGTTTTAGCAACAGATATTAATAATGTTCAGATGTCATGGGGAGTATATTCAAACAAGGAAATAGATAAGATAAACAAAACACTAAAATCTTTAAAACCCACATTGCAATTACATCTCGAGTTTTGACACATTTCTATCAGTATATACAGAAAAGTACCACACCATCATTTAGTCTACACTCTACACAACTTGACCTGTGTGTTCAATACCGTTTGTTGCACAAGACGTCTAAATTATACTTGTCCATTTCCTTTACTCAGAATCAGCAACTAAACATCTAAATTACACCTGCCCATTCCTCTTACTCAGAATCATCCACTAACGCCTAAATTATACCTGTCAATTTCCCTTACTCAGAACCACTCCACCAGCAACTAAAGTATGTCTACCTTTCGAGTAAATACAGCTCAAATTTAAAAATCCCTTTGAAGTAACAATGTCTCAACTACTTTTACCCCTGACTAAGCTACAGCCTACCCATCCTGAAACTGATTAACAACTAAAAAGTGCTAAGCAACAAAAAAGCAGCACCTAAGGCACATCGATTCGATTACAGACTGAGTTAACCGGATATGGATCAGCTGAAATCATAATCACTCAAAAACAAAGTAGGAAACAAAAATCGACAACACAGTTTATACTCAGTATTACACAAATTCATTCGATATTACACAAATTCAGGACAAAATTGGCTTGAATTGAATGTTGGAACTGTACAGTAACACAAACAGCAGCACAAATTCAGTGAAATCACGAGGGAGAAAACAGTCGTACCTAGTCGGAACCCTAGATCGTAGGATCCAGTCTCAGCCATGGATGTACGGATCGCAGTGGACCAGAAGTATTCAGTCAGCTCATTTACAGGAAAAGAAGATTTGTGTCTGTAGAGAGATGAGAGAGAGTGGATGGATATATGTAGAGAGAGAAAGTGAATGAAATGGGAATGTGACTAATGGATAGTTCTCCTCCGATTCTGAAATCTTCAGCGCTTTTACTCCCTGGGGAAGGTCAGTTGTACTGTAAAGTCAGCCTGACTTTATTTTTAGCCAATGAAAATTCGACGTGTGGACTGTAATATTGTTCAAAATGAGCTTTTATATTTATTATTGTAAAACAAAATAGAGTACTTAAG